>JAJOZX010001404.1:615000-640000 GCA_023014485.1 Bathynomus jamesi | reverse complement strand
TTAATCACTTTAACATATTGCTTCCCAGGAGGGATCACTTTAACATATTGCTTCCCGAATGCTTTGGGAAGCAATATGGTAAAGTGATCCCAATTCTATTTTTACAAATTTTGAAAATTCCTTGTCGCCCAGTACCCTAAAATTTAATTTACTGGGCGACACATTTTCTTCACTGGGTGACATTCATGTCGACCACTCACTAGGTTAAAAAAATGCTCTGTTACAGTTAGCAAAAACCTAACTTCACCACGAGAGACACCATGAAATTCTATACAGGGTGTACATAAAGTCAGGATCTATTTTTGTGAAGCACTTGGAAATTATATGGAATTCAATCCTTTTATGATAAAGTGGTAACATTTATTAAATAATTAAGAGTAGGATTCGACGTGACGCCCATCAGTATCCCTGCACAGCTCAAATCGTTCCGCAGCATTTCTAAACACATTCTGGAGCATTTGCGGGGTTATGTTATCTGCAGCAGTTCGTATACGTGTGCGTAAGTTTTCAAGATTCGTAATCTTCGTCTGATAGACGTGCGATTTGATAAAGCCCCATGCAAAGAAATCTAAAGGGGTTAAATCTGGTGATCTCGCTGGCCAAGGTCTGTTGCTTCCGCGTCCGATCCAGTGATTTGGAAAACGTCCATTTAGATAATCCTGAACAATTTTGGCATAGTGACAAGGAGCACCATCATGTTGATAGACGACGGGGATAGGATTGTTAGTACCGTCGTCTATCAACATGATGGTGCTCCTTGTCACTATGTCAAAATTGTTCAGGATTATCTAAATGGACGTTTTCCAAATCGCTGGATCGGACGCGGAAGCAACAGACCTTGGCCAGCGAGATCACCAGATTTAACCTTTAGATTTCTTTGCATGGGGCTTTATCAAATCGCACGTCTATCAGACGAAGATTACGAATCTTGAAAACTTACGTACACGAACTGCTGCAGATAACATAACCCCGCAAATGCTCCAGAATGTGTTTAGAAATGCTGCGGAACGATTTGAGCTGTGCAGGGATACTGATGGGCGTCACGTTGAATCCTACTCTTAATTATTTAATAAATGTTACCACTATCATTTTATGATGTGCTTCACAAAAATAGATCCTGACTTTATGTACAGGACACATATATTGATTGTACAAATAACATTTGATAAAGGTAAAATTATATTGTTCAAAATAAGGGTAATAGTTTTTTTGGCCCACCCGATATATATATATATATATATATATATATATATATATAGACGATTGGTTAGGTTTCATAATATTTTCGTTAGTTTTAATGTTTTATTTGATGGATTCATTTAAAAAATGTCTCCTAAAGATCCTAGTGCAGTTTACGTTCCCCAACTTTGACCTAGTGTAGTTTGTGTCCCCTTTTGCGTCAAGGGGACGTAAACTACACTTGCTCCAAAATCCCTATTATTACAGTTTAAGCTAAATTTATTTATATTATGAGTTTATTTAATTATAAATTATGAGTTTAACCTTCGTATGTGATTGAAAAAATAGTGGTGAAGTGAAATGCATACAAAGAAGAAATTACTAATCGATAGGTGTGAGACGTTGAGCATATACAGTACACCAGATTTTTAAAAAAATGCAGTTTATTTTTTAGTGTAAAGTATTTTAAAATGTTTTTTTTTAAATAAATTTTCAAAAATTTAGAAAGTTAAAATAAAAGTCTGTGAAGGCAAAAAATGTAAGTGATAATTTTAAATTTAAAAAAGTAATCTAAACTTTTAGCGGCTGGACGATTGTGAAATTTAAGTATTAACATATATTTCCATAAAAGATCAGCGGTTTATTCACTGATAGAAATTTTCATACTTTTGCGTTTGATAATGGCTACTTTCGCATAACCGAAGAAGTTAAAGAAATATTGGATCAAGTAAAGATAACCCCTCCCAGGTCACACTAGTAAAGCAAATCCCTCCCAAAAATGACCAAGTAAAGATAAGCACCCCCAACCTTTTTTAGTTAGCTTTATAAGGCTAACTAACGAAAATATCACGACCTAACCTAACCAATCGTCAAGGGCGTACAGTTGACCTAACGATTGGTTAGGTTAAGTCGTGATATTTTCGTTAGTTAGCCTTATAAAGCTAACTGAAAAAGGTTGGGGTGCTTATCTTTACTTGGTCCAATTCATTTATTACAATTTATTGGATAAAAATTAAGAGGGGTGGAAAAAGACTAATTGAAGCGGTATTGGCTGGCAAGTGTGTCGCAAAAATCATTGAAAACATGGTATTTGTGTCGTTCATGCCACAAAAATTCTTGTAGGTACGAGTTCAGGAACTCTCGCTTACATCCAATCATCCGTTTAATTTAGTTTGTGCTTATTCCAGTAGCTTTCGACCGCCTGCGTATTAGGGTGGAGTGAAAATGGCCCCAAAATTTTTTTTTGTGAATTTTAACTTACTTGAGGTTTTAAAAGTTGCCAATGGACTAATAGAACAATATGCAAAAAAGTTTATTAAAATCAGACAATCTTTTGATCGATCACCAGACGTTATAAGTTTACAATAATATACGATTTTACACAAAAATACCTAAAATACGAGTAAACATCAGACTATGTATTTTTAGTTATTTTGGCACACTATTATGCTAACGATAGAGTCTGAGTTATGCATGCATGGTTAATTCAGAATTGATAGTCACGTTTAGACTCAAGTTTCGGCATAAGCTGCCGAGAAGCGACGCGAGCCCGAATAAATCCATGGCGGGACGTCTCGCCACACACAGCGGCTGAAGCTTCGGTAACTAGGTTCACGCATCTTTCCACCGCCTGTGTGTGACAAGGGAAGCGAGGGAAGAGGACACTTGGTGAAATTTGAGCAGAGATCATGTCGTTCAATTCGTTGTCCGTCATATCCATCGTAACAGGAGGCTCCGTCACGGTCAAAGTCTGCCAATCGACCATGTCCTGGTATTCGGTCACAGGGACAGTGTCCTTCACTGACAGCTTGACACATCTGCCACAGGTACTGCTGGTCAGTGCTCAGGTCCTTCACGTCAACATGCGGCAGTGGCTGTAATGGAGATATAGGTTCATACGATGTTATATGGAGTTCCGTGCATGCTGTGAGAGATTTCCCTATCGGTCCTGAGAAGCACTTAGGTCCTGTAGTTGCTCCATCTAAATGCTGAAACAGGTGTCGCAGGGGGAGCTCGTTAGCATGTAATAAGCACACGAGCCATTGCAGCGGTTTTTGTAGTAATTCCTCAAGCTGCCGAATAACTCCGCCATTATGTCCAGTGTTGACAGCGGTTCCGTCGCATCCGACGACTTTCACACTGTCGAGATCCACACTTCGCGCAGCCAAGCATTCAAAGATTACTTTGGAAATCGCCCTGCTTGATCCACTTGACGGCGTCACGTGGCCAAAGTACGATGAACCTGGTTCACAAATAATGCTGACGTGCTCTTCTGTATCTCTGTCCCGTTGGCCATGTCCTGCGGCGTCTCGTACATTTTTCATCGTTCTATCCTTTCGACCGTCGAAGTACAATCCAGGCAAGTCTGTCATACTGCTGTCTAGTTTTGTCAGTTCTTGACGAGTTCTACTTCTTTCTCGGCGAATTTTACTACGATCAATGACTTTGGAGGTGTCATTTGTAGACACAATTCCAATGTCTTGTAGCACGGATGAGGCAATAACGGCTGCTGCTCGATCTGAGACGCCCGTTCTATCGCACGCTTTAGCCAAACATGGTAATCGTACAGTCATCGTCATTCTTTGACGTTTACTCTCCAGTGTCGATAGATCAGGTTTACAGTGTGACTTAGATAGGGTGTATTCTTCGTCGCTGTTGTCGGTGTCGTCGTCCTTGTCTTCCTCGTTGTAGCTTCCAGAATTGCATTACTGCTTCGATTGTTCTTGGTGAATGCTGTCTCTTCTCGATTCACAGACTTTCCTGGATATTTTCTTCTGTAGCTTTGTTTTTCCACCAAATCGATGCCTCCTATAATCATCTTTCTGGCTCCTCTCTGGTCCTCTAGAAACTTTCTTTCTTTGAGTGGTACTTTGTCCGCTCTTTCGCACGTACAGCTCATGACGAAATCTACACATTTGCATTTGCTAATGTCGAAGAGTTTATCTGCGTCTTCTCTGAACTGTTCAAGTTGTTGCTTGTAGTTGTCGTTGTCCTTCCGAGCCTTGTATGGTTTCAAGATTTTCTTGTATTTCTCGTTGTACGGTCTGAGCGTTTCAATCACTCGTCCGTGCGTCACGGTCGGAAGAGACGCTTTCTCCCAAACAAGTTCAACATCAACGCAAACTTTTTTTGATACTTCGGCGAACGGTGGATATTTGTTATTCTTCGTTGTCAGCTGTTGTCTTGTATGGATGTAAGCCTTCATAACATCAGCGTAGGTGGGAAGAACATTTGTGGGTATCTCGCGTGGCGCGCCAAAAATCACACATGCCGCCTTCTCCCTCGTAATAATTTCCATTCTGAAAAAAAAAAACAATTATTATAAATTGTAAGCAATGTAAGACTATTAAAGAATTTCTGCAAGAAAAAGAAATATCAAATTAATACTGTCACACTCACTTGTCAAACACCTATAAACAGATATCAATATGTAATTAACTTACTTTTAATATCAAGTTTCACGAAAAAATGATGATAACAGCACAAATAACCTTCAATTCTCACTGTCACATGTGCACTGAGCTTGGCGGAGCAGCCGCGCTTTGCATATTACTCACTCTCCCCCCACTCCCAATCTCCCATCCCCTCTGACTCACGGACTGCATATGTTATCGCACAAAATCACTACCATCACTGAAACTAGCATTAAATCAATGTATGGTTAACTAAACTCTTTCTTATCTCACTTACTCACATCAGCTCTAATAATTTGGCCACCCTCTGTAATTGCCATTAATTTACATTCCACACATGTTGTAATCTTAAATGTCAACCTCAAGTATGCAATAACACAGTCTACAGCAAACTAAGCTGTTAATTATTTGCATAAACATGGATGAAAGACCAGCATCTTGGATGACTCCTGATGGGCAAAGCGATCGTTAAAACATGAAATATGCCATATATTAAAATCGCTGGTGGTCAATCAAGCAATGCTTCAATTGTATTATAATTTCACATGCTTGTTTCTAAAGCCCATTGGCAACTTTTCCACACTCAAGTAAATTAAAAATCCAAAAATGATATTTTCACTCCACCTTACTGCGTATGCACACCAGTAACTATCTACAAAGTTTAAAGAATGATTGACGGTATAATGGGTATAGCTAAAGTCACTTTCGATGTTTCGATATGCTTTCCATTCGTCACTGTGTATGGTTGTTCCAGGGCGGACTACTTTCTCGATTATTGGCAATAGTGACGCTGCACTGCGTGCGTCAACAATTTCCATGTACCCCAACGATGGAGACGTAGAAGAGCCGACAATTCCGAATACCCATAAAGGAGTTTGAGGTGCACGTCCCCGATGATGCTTTGGTTTATGGCTAAAACAACTCATCAATTTGCACAATTTTACCTGACCCACCAAGTTTGATGGGGTTCGTTAAAATGGTTTGTACAAATTTCACGAAAAAAGCTAAACATGTCAATCACAGTCACTTTAGAAACGTTCAATAATGCCACAACCTCCGATACAGGCATTTGCTGGCATCAATAAAAAATAGCTTCTATCCACTTTCGTAAGGAAAGTCGAGAGTGGTAAAAGAATGAATCCTTGCGAATTGATATGTCATGTTTATACTTCGTACACTCTTTATTTTGACATTTCCACACGTGCTTGTCTTGCAGTTTCGCTCTATCAGTCCAATGCATTAAACCATTGCACTTACTGCAATTCAGTTCACTTCTCAAGACACTTTTGTTTCATCCAATTAATGGCAGGAAGAGGATCATCAACAAGCAAAGGTTTAATTATTTCGCTGAATACTGCACGATCCATTTAGGGTATTTACTGAAAATATAAACCAAGTTTTTAGAAATAACTTGCTTACTTATTTACTGAATGCACGTTTTTGAATCACTAAACTAAATTCTCGAGGTCAGTTACCATTATGATTCTCATGACGTCATGCCGCAAATTAATATTGGAACTAAACCAACCAACCAAATTTTACCTCACGACTGTAAATTAATTTTGGAACTAAACCAACCAACCAAACTTTACCAACTTTACCAAGTAAAGATGATCCCTCCCAAAAAATGATCAAGTAAAGATAGTCCCTCCCTTTTCTGTTGGGAGGGATTATCTTTACTTGATCCGAAATGGATCGTAGTGATGGAGAGAAAAAAAGTAATCAGATTTCAGATTTCATCTTTCCTGTAATTACTTACAGTATATTGATTAATATCTCCTTAGCGTTTGTGCGAGTCACATTTATTGAGCATGGAATACAGAACTTTACAAGAAGAGTTTTCAACCAGTAACATAAATACATAATGAATTCAAAATACAGTGAGCGGCAGAAAAATTGGCCCACTTGGAATATCGCGAAAAACAAAAAGTGGGCAAGCTTCTGTTCATAAAAGTTTTAAAATTCGAAAATATAGTCTATGAGGCAACTAAATAACGAGACAAAACAACGTTAGCTGCGAACACACTAGCTGTAACGAATTTTCGACTTCTTTTAAGAATTCGACAGTCTGACATTCGGTTGCTCTTAGACTGGTAGTGCCACTTTTTTCTTCCACTAGTGGGAGTAGGCATTTGCGTTTAGTAACAGATAGATTTCTAATTCTTTTGGGTTTCAGAATTGAACATTTACAATGGATTTGAGTGCCGTGAACGTCGCAAGAGTCGTCGCCCTAATTGAAGATGGTCGGAGCCAGCATTACGTCGCCGATGCGTTAGGAATTCTAAGAACAACGGTTCGACGTGTCTACCAACGTTATGTGGAAACAGGAGAGTACACCAGAAGACCAGGATCTAGAAGATCGCTCTGCACATCTGCCCGTGACGATCGTTTCATCGTCTTGAGTATTTTGCAAGATCGTCGCTTGACTGCCACAAACGTCCGCAATGAGCTGGAAAGGTCTCGAGACGTCAGTGTATCGGAGCGAACTGTTAGAAGGATACTTATGGAAATATATATATATATGTGTGTGCTGGGGAGAAGGCCAGTACACATAAGTAGCATGGGCGCAAATTCCTTGAATGCAATTGCATTGCAATATTACATAATGTTACGTAATGTTGCAAGATTACCACCCCCACCCCCAGTTGTTGCAAGAATGCCAACTCCCCACCCCCCTTTGTTGCCAACCCCACCCCGCTTTGTGCAAAGCCTCTTTGAGGGAGAAGTTGGGAGTGTCTCACCCCCCAAAGGGGGAGAAAGTGGGACGGCCTCACCCCCCCCCCCAAAGGAGCAGAAAGAGATAGAAAGAGAGGAAGAGGAGAGGACCCAGAGGAGGGGGTCCTTCGCCTGACAGCTGTCAGACGCATAATGAGATCTTCAGCCACCCGCCGCTGTCTTATAGTGGCCCTAATCAGCCAGTTGACTTAGGCAACCAGTGCCTTAGGGCATCATCAGCCAGTGCCTCAGGGTGTCATCATCTCAGACCATCATCAGCCAAGTACCACAGGGCGCTAAAAGGAGCCGGGCTCGCACCCCCGCTCTGGGCTCGGTCCTGTTGCTGAGAGCCCTGCACCTCAGCCAAGTGCCAGCGACTCCGGGATCAACCATATAATAATCACCCAGTTGGCTTAGAACCCCGATTTGACAAATAACAATTAATTAATTATTCTGAAAACCAAATAATAGATTTTAAATTATATAATCATTCAAAACGGTGCATTATTGTAAAACGCAAAACTCACACGTAATAGAGCCAGGTGTCACAGTGTCACAGTGCGCTAAAAGGAACGGGGTTCGCACCCGGTCTGGACTCGGTCCGGTTGCTGGGCGCCCTGCGACTCATCCAAGTGTCACAGTGTGCTAAAAGGAACCGGATTCGTACCGTGCTGGACTCACTACTCAGAGCCCCACAATGTTCTCTATGAGTCTAAGGCTGGTCAATTCAAAAAAGAAAATAATTTCCTAATGACCCCTTCACACACACACACACACACATATATATATATATATATATATATATATATATTATATATGAAAATTATTTCACGAAAGTAACACGTGAAAAATATTTATGATGAAAAAACCACGAAGGAAAGGAAACACAAAATGGTGCTCAAGCGCTTTCGTCTAATGACATCCTCAGGAACACTGAAGTACATAAAAGGATTACAGCCTATATATAGGTTACAGAAAGAAAAAAATAAATAAATAAACATACATACATACATACATATATATATATATATATATACATATATATACATATATATATATATATATATATATATATATATATATATATATATATATATATATATATATATATATATAAATGTGACCATGGTATAATAGGACATAAAATTAAAGACATGGGAATAACAGGCAAAGTGGGAAAATGGATCTACAACTTCCTTAGTGATCGTCTGCAGGTCGTCAAAATTCAAGGTATATCATCATCAGAATCGGATGTACGCAGCTCAGTACCACAAGGGACAGTACTGGCCCCACTCCTGTTCATTATCATGCTAACAGACATAGACAGCGGAGTAAACAGCAATAGTATAGTAACATCCTTTGCAGACGATACAAAGATCAGCAGAAAAATCAGCGATGTACATGACGTGGAGGCCTTGCAGAGGGACACGAACAAAATATACAAATGGTCAGAAGACAACAACATGTCATTCAACGCCGAGAAATTTCAGCTCTTGAGATATGGTAGAAAAGAAGAACTTAAACAGACTGCATATTATGCTCCAGATAGACAGGAAATTCAGAGAAGCATGAAAGCGATTGATCTCGGGATAATAATGACAGATGATGCGAAATTCGAAACACAAAATCAGATAGCGATAAATAAAGCAAAAAGAGTCGCCAGACAGGTTCTAAGAACGTTCAAGAGAAGGGACAGGACAGTAATGATTCCCCTGCTAAAAACACTGATTATACCAAAACTTGAATACTGCTCAGTTTTGACGTCCCCATATAAAAAGGAAGAAACTAATAAACTAGAAGAAACGCAAAGGCATTTCACAGCCAAGATTGATGGCTGCAAAGAACTCAACTACTGGGAAAGACTACGTAAACTAAATCTGTACTCACTGGAAAGAAAGAAGAGAGAGGTACATCATAATCTACATATGGAAAATGATCGAAAAACTGGTACCAAACCTAAAACTAAACCCAATTACCATTCAAACAACACTGGAAAATAGGAAAGGCAGAATGTGTAGTGTTCCCAAATTAAAAGCACGACAAGGGACCTCCTCAACCCTGAAGGAAAATAGCTTGGTTGTCAGGGGGCCAAGACTTTTCAACCAGCTTCCTAAGGACCTCAGAAACGTAACGGGGGTCAAAGTTGAGGTCTTCAAGAAAAGACTGGATGCCTGGCTCAGGACAGTACCAGATGAGCCGGGCGTGCCTGGCTATGTACGGTGGAGAGCGCAAGAAAGTAACTCGCTCCTCCACCAGGCCAGACCTAGAGGCGGGGCCACCAGCTTGACCTCCGTGTGAAGAGAGACCAACACACGAAACAACATAAGGTAAGGTACATACATATCTACATATATATATATATACAGGGCGTCCCAAAAAAATGTATACACACTTTAAATAATTATAAAGGCAGTGTTTATTAAAATACATTTCATTTTCAAAATGTAATAGAATCTACAGACATTATTTAATTGTTTTGTCAACGCCTGTTTTCAAACTGACGTCCGTTCTGGTCCAGGCACTGCTGATAACGCGAAGCAATGGAATCGCAAACATCACGAAACATTTCGTTTGGTATTTGTGTGCATTCTCGTTCAATGGCTGCTCTCAATTCAGCGACTGTTGCAGGTTTTATAGCGTAGACTTTGTCTTTTAAGTATCCCCATAAAAAAAAGTCTAGTGGTGTGAGGTCTGGTGAACGCGGAGGGTATTCTACGAAACCCCTTCGTCCAATCCACATCCACATCGTGCCAAGTACCACTCGCAATACTCCACTCTTCGGTCCGGATCATCTTCATTAATGGCATGGACTAATCTTGGAATGTAACTTTTCCATTGACAGCGCTTCAAAATGCGTTGGACAGACGATTCTGAAATTCCTACCTCACGACTCGCTTGCCGCACAGATTTTCTTGGACTTTGGTGATACGTTTCCAGTACTCTTTCTTGCTTTGTGGGGCTTGTCGATGTCCGTGGTCTTCCGGAACGCTTCTTGTGGACATTCTGAACAGTTCCATCGGCTTCAAACTTATCTCTAATTCGAGTGATGGTAAGTCGCGTTGGTGGATCTGTTTGAAACTCCCTCCTAAACTGTCTTTGCACTTCAACTGCGTTTTCACACTTCCAGTAGCATTTTAGAATGAATTTCCTTTGTTCAAAGCTTAGTCTGACTGCCTTTATTAATTCTAATGGGTTTAACTTGGAAAGAAAGAAACATCAATTGAGCTATCAGCTGTTAATGTGTGTATACATTTTTTTGGGACGCCCTGTATATATGCAATAAACGAAGTAAAAATAAAAATTAAAAATTAAAGGATTATCAGAGAGGCATACAGATTTGTAAGGAAAAATATCGATTTTTAGCACAAGATCAAATGAATTATAAAAATACAAATTTATACTGGAAATCTGCCCGGGTTTTAACACTCTGCCTTTTATGGTCAAGTTTCGATATATATAAAAATAAAATGAAAATTAAAAGTTAATAAAGTAGCATACAAGTTTACCAAAGATTTAGCGTTCTACCCTTCTTATCTAAATCTGTTTTGAAAGAATTCAAAACAACAGGATCGAGTTGAAAAAGACCTTTGCTTATGTTGAAATTATTTGAAAGTTGGATAATGGCAGACTCAAGAATATTTCTATTAACAATGTTGCTAGAGTGGAATAAAACTGAAGCATTATTCCAATCAATACAGTGGGATAACTCTGACAAATGGACAAAACGGGCACTGGACAACTGTCCTGTTCTAACGGAATATTGATGCTGTTTTATACGTGTGTGCAAATCCTTTCCCGTCTGACCTATGTAAAAGGAATCACATTGTTTACACCCAATTTTATAGATAATGCCTGAATTATTGGTAGGGCTATTTTTTACTATGATATTTTTCACAATATTGTTATATGAAAATATTACATTAATATCCAAAAGTTTAAGTACATTAGCAATGCCTAAAAAGCCCGGGAAAAATGGAAGTACTAAAATATTTTTTGACAAAGTACGAGTGTTATTATTGACTAGTGATGTAGGTCACATCCGCATCCGCATCCGCGGAACATCCGCACATTTTCTCGCATCCGCATCCGCATCTGCATCCGCACTTTGGACTGCGGATGTCGTGCGGATGTGGACCGTTGAGATAAAACGTCATTAATAAGCGGAAATTATCAAATTCTACTATAATAATAGAACTAGTTCATTGTGCGCAAAAGTGATGCAAGCGACAAGACGAGAGGCTGTTCTTGTATGAAGTTACTCTCTTGCAACCTACTTAGATCCACGTTACAAAGCTAAGTTATTTTCACCTATTACATTAGAACGAGTTAAATCATCACTTGGCAAAGCAGTTGAAGAGCTTCAATCTCTTGAATCTGTCGCTTCGCCACCCACCAAAAGAATAAAAGTTTCAGTGACAGAACCAACACATTCAACAAGCAAATCTATCACAGAATCTCTCTCTCAGTTTCTTGAGTCAAGCAGCGATGACGAGACCTACGCGATGTCAAAAGATGTAGTAAAAATGATCGAGAGCTATCACCAAGAAAAACGCCTGGCTGCATGTGACAATCCTATTAGTTGGTGGAAAAATACGCAGAATATCTATCCATACTTGAGTAAACTTGCAAGGAAACATTTAGCACGTCCTTCAACAAGCGTACCAAGCGAGAGATTATTTAGCAGTGCTGGATTAATATATGATGAAAAGAGAAACAGACTGGCAGCAGAAAAGGCAGAAAAATTAATGTTCCTTAAGCATAACCTTCCTATAATTAAGTTTGAATATTAAACGATGAACATCTTAGTTTACTTTATTTTAATTACTCATTTATAAATATGCCTAATAAAACTTTAAACTTAATATAAATAGTTATCAAGCTAATTAAAGATCTCTTTCTATAAGGGTGGAGGTTGGGGAAAGAGGTCGGGTAACACAATTATGGTTTGTAATTGTGGCTGAAACTCAACAAAATATAACGAATTTATTTGCAGACGAATTCACTAATTGATTTCTATATTAGTTAGATGTTTGCTATTATTTTACATGTTCAGGGAAAAGTACAGCAATTATTGTACAAGTAATCAATTATACTACATTATAGCTACAGCTCTCTCTATATAATAACTTATTATATACGTTAAACACAACAAATCTCGAATATATCCTAAAAAATAACGAAAATGTAGACATCCGCATCCGCATCCGCGGATGTTGAAATCAAACATCCTCATCCGCATCCGCGGATGTAAAAAAAATGACATCCGCTACATCACTATTATTGACACGATAGAAAGTGCGTTTTGCCTTGTTGAGACAAGATTCCATAAACGCAGATGGATAACACAGATCACTTCCAATACCGTTGATTTTTTCTAATTCGGCATCGATGTATTCCGGACTGGCGATCCTATGGGCGCGGAGAAACATTGCTGAAAAAATGGCCTTCTTAGTGGGGGTGTCATGTTCCGAGTAAAAGTGTACGTAGGACAAATTGTTTGTTGTTTTCCGATAGATACTAAACTTAAAACCTGGGCTTTCCCTATGGACACGCACATCCAAAAATGGGATTGAATTGTCTTGTTCCACTTCTAAAGTAAACTTAATGGAGAGGACTTGATCATTTAACTGAAGGAGGAAGTTATCCAGGTCACGATTCATGAGCCAGATACACAAAATATCGTCGACGTACCGCAACCAAGGGATGCCAACCCCCAGGATTCTCGGAATGTAAGTAATTTCGAAAAACTCCATATAAATATTGGAGAGGAGGGGCGATAAGGGGTTGCCCATGGCCATCCCAAAAACTTGTTGATAATACTCGTTATTGAAAGTGAATTTACAGTCTTTGATGCAAAGCTTAATAAGTTCCAAAACAATGTGTGAAGGTAGTGGCAGGTCATACTTATGTAATTCTTGGGAGAGAAAGTCAAGCATATTGTCAATCGGCACTTTTGTAAACAATGAACAAACATCAAAACTGATCAATCTATCGTTAGTTTCAGTACGTGCATTATTCAATTTTTCAGTAAGATCCATGGAACTTTTTACATGTGAATCAGAGATAGTTCCGAGAATGGGGGAAAAGACTTTGACAAGCCATTTGGAGAGTTTATAAGTAATAGAGCCCACCGAGCTAATAATAGGGCGCATAGGGTTGCCAGGTTTGTGGGTTTTATGTACTTCAGTGTTCCTGAGGATGTCATTAGACGAAAGCGCTTGAGCACCATTTTGTGTTTCCTTTCCTTCGTGGTTTTATTCATCATATATATATATATATATATATATATATATTATATATATATATAAACCCAAAGATCCAGAAAAGGGAGTAGAAGTAATCATATGCAGTACGTAAGTAATGTACGACTTATATTTTCCAACCAATAGTGCATCTCGATGCAATGAGCCTATGATCCAAAATTGCATTATTGGTCAAAATCTTAAATACACATTATCTTGTGTAATTAAATTCGCGTATTGTCTTTGCCCTGCTTCTCATATATATATATATATGAAGCAAGGTAAGACAAATAAGCGGACTTATCACCAAAACGCAGAAGGTTCGATCTCGGGGATTTTTGCGAAAAAATAAATGGTGTAATTTATTTAAATTCATTATTTCTTTATTTTCTTTAGCCTTTCATAATTTATCGTAATTTGAAGTTCACTAGGAAAACTTATTAATATCGTTTTATATATATATATATATATATATATATATATATATATATATAATATATATATATATATATATACGAAAACGCTTTAACGATGCATCCGTATTATCCATTGTGTAAAAAAGTCCCAAAACAAGACGTTAATTTGAATATTTGTTTGCGGGACCTTCCTGATAATTCTTTTAAATATTTTGGCATTTATATATATGACAATAGAGGTCCATCCCATTTATCAGCATTTGGTAGAAAGGTTCTCTTGTAACAAGAGAGACAAGTATTCTAAATTTAATTTATGGCAGTTTGGTACAGCACAACACAATACATAAATGTTTTTCAATCTGAAACCTTTACCTCCCGTAATCGACTGGCATAGACAATTAAGATATGCCCCATTCTATATCCATTTCTGCGAAATGGATATACAATGGGGCATATATATATATATATGGTCAAATAACATATATATATATAGTATGTATATATATATATATATATATATATATTATATATATATATATATTATATATATAATATAATATACAGGGTGTCCCATAAGTCCGGCATCATAGGAGAAATTCATATGTTTCTATTTCTACAAACCATAATTCATATTTGTCTTATGCTCGGGATGCCAATTTCCCGTCCACCATTCTGTTCAGTGACGAGGCTGTTTTTTATGGAAATGGTAAGGTAAATCGACGGAACACCCGTTACTGGTCTCAAAACAACCCTCACTGGTATACCTCTTCAAAGGAACAAGGTGCATCTCGGGTGATGGTATGGTGTGGCATTTGGAAGGATCGCATCATAGGCCCCCTCCTTTTCGATGAACATGTCACTGGAGGCACCTACCTACGTATGCTCAAGGAAGAAGCATTTCCCAGTCTTGAAAGAAGAAGGAAATTTCCCAACATGGTTCCAGCAAGACGGCGCTCCTGCATATTACAGCACCCAAGTAAGGGAATATCTGTACCAACAATTCCTTGGTCATTGGATAAGACGTCGAGGGCCTGTGGAATGGCCAGCTAGAAGCCCGGATCTCACGCCACTAGATTTTTATCTCTGGGGCCAGTTGAAAGAGCTGGTATACGCAGAGAAAATTAGGAGTGTTGAACATTTGCGGCAGCGCATTATTGGGGCATGTAACACCATTACTCCTGACATCATTCACCGTGTGCTTGCTGACTGGGTATCACGTCTGAATTTGTGTATTGAAAACAATGGTGGACATATTGAGCACGTTCTCTAAATAAAAGCTTTTCGTTTGCCTTTTTTATTATTTTTCCTATGATGCCGGACTTATGGGACACCCTGTATATATATATATATATATATATGATATTTATAATTGCGAATTCTTGCTTATTTTAAAATAATTTTTTTCATATCCAGGAAAATAGACAATGCTATCTCCGCAAAAAACAAATCTGAACCATTTGGATGGTAAGGTCGTTAAACAGTCTACCCTTGGGACAGCACAGACACAATACAATATATATCTTCGCGAAATGAGAAATCATCGCGCTGAACCTTTGTAAGGTTTGTAAGGTTTGTAAGGTTAAGGTGTGTATATATATATATATATATATATATATATATATATATATATATCACAGTGCCGAACAATACATCACAGAAAAATATCATATACGAGTCTTTTCTAATGTGTAAGTGACCGTGTATATATAATACAGGTTTTTCCGCAAAAGGTAAACGCAGGTCATATAAGTAGGTATCACCATTGACCATAATGGACAACGCATCTACCGCAGTAAATATATTTGCTTTTAACCTTCCGAACAATTCAATTCAGTTTTCTGTGAAAAATAAATTTAAGATAAAGACCAAATCTTGTTTGCCTTTTTTTTTTCGGAAAATCATTGTCGTGCTTTGGAAGATAAACATTGCCTTCGTGACCAACCGCCTTTCCCAAATCTTAAATTAATATTTGTCAAACTTCAGCACAACGAAATCAGACAGGTATTCACCAGCGCATCGGAACAGTCGGTCCACCCAGATTTGATGGGGTACAGCCAACCACAGCGCTGTATACTTGTTTGATCTCGTTCCGAGCAAGCGTATAGCTAAGCTCCTCCCAAAATTCACGCCTACCTTTCGTGGAGCCCCCCCCAATCATCGTTCTTTGGAAAGGGGGCAGACTCACGGATTGGTCGGAAATGTCGCCCTAGGTTCTAATCCCCTCCCCAATTCTCGCCGCGACCCAATAGGAAGCTAAGGCTCCCGCTTGTGGGTTGACCACATGCCTCCCTTGTAAGAGCCAAATCACGTTGTATAGAGTCAGTTTCACGCTACTTATTGCATCATACGCGCCATGGATAAACTCTACGCTTCCCCCGACCTGATTGCCGATCAAGATTTTTACCCCCAAGCAGCGCTTCATCTCTTCACTGCCGTAGACCAGAACGAGTTATTTTCTACTCAGAATGTCGCTTCAATTTGCAACGCAACGGAAGATCCTGCAAGCAATTCAATTGAGATGTAAGTGATTATATTCTCCGGTTCATTCAGTGCTAATTACCACATAAATTGACAATCTAATCTCCTTTTGTTCTGAATTTTTCTACATCGTAAAATTAGTCACATTGACACACACATAAATATATATATATATATATATATATATATATATATATACTGTGTGTATATATATATATATATATATATGTATATATATATACACACTAGTATAAAACTCTTCGAAAGTTCTATCAGATAATGCAATTTAAAATATTATTTTAAAAAGGACCAAATTCTCAAAATCAATTTTAAAAATGAAATTCCCTCGCGGAGACCAGCTTTTTTATATACCATATTAAAGTCCTAGAAAAATACAGACATATTACACGCAATTTAATTTATGGGGTTAGAATCCCCTACTAACATTAACTGAAAGAATGTATACCTCAACCTAACATAACCTAAATCTCATTCATTTATTAGCATTGAAAATTAATTTGTATTGCTTCTCGTTTAAAATTGACAATCTAATATCCTTTTGTTCTGAACTTTCTACAACGTGAAATTAGTCTCATTGTTTTGCCTGCTTCTCGATAATTTAAAGATGAATTTTTCTCGTTTATAATATAACCTGGCCTAACATAACATAACCTAAATCTCATTCATTTATTAGCATTGAAAATTAGTTTGTATTGCTTCTCGTTTAATATTGACAATCTAATATCCTTTTGTTCTGAATTTTCTACGTGAAATTAGGCCCATTGTTTTGTTTGTTTCTCGTTAATTGAAATTTTCTCGTTTTCCCATAAAAAATGCGCTTTGAATTTAGTCTTATAAAAGGTTGCAAAATATTTTCAATTATTCTCTACCTCATCCGTCGTTATATCTGTTTATGCTTTCAGTCTGTTGTTAAACTATCCTAGCTTTATTTTAATTTATAAAAAACCATAATAATGCGAAGTGAACTGTTATCTCCCCAGAGGGTTGGTCGCTATTCATATATATATATATATATATATATGGTATGTTTTATTTGTGCATCTCTCGACAGTTTTAAAATTTATAGCATGTTCTACAGACAAAATTTTAAACCTAACTTTATTCAGTGTTAGGCCCATTGTTGTTTTTGTTTGTTTCTCGTTAATTGAAATTTTCTCGTTTTCCCATAACAAATGCGCTCTGAAACTAGTCTTATAAAAGGTTGCAAAATATTTAAATTATTCTCTACATCCATCGTAGTTATATCTGTTTATGCTTTCAGTCTGTTGTTAAACTAACCTAGCTTTATTTTAATTTATAAAAAACCATAATAATGCGAAGTGAACTGTTATCTCCACAGAGGGTCGGCCTCTATTCATATATATATATATATGTGTGTGTGTATGTATATATATATATATATACACACATATATTTACCGCAATACACAAAACATTTAGCCTCATCCAATACTTTTAGCAGCATCCAATTTCATGCATCTATTTTAATTACAGCACCGACACGGAGTGATAAATGAAATGGTATCCACAACACCGAGCGAACCAGAAGTCGTGGTATTGACACACATCCGTTCAAGCGAGTGCGTGTTCATCGACGAGATTATGTATTTTTTAAGGTTAAGAACAAAACACAATATATTTTCTGGTTATTAAGCAGTAGAAAAATGTACAAAAAGGAGCAGTGCCCAATTTTTAATTGCTACAAGTGTATATATATATATATATATATATATATAAATATATATATATATATATGTTTACACAATATAGATCTTACACATAACAGGGGGTACTAACATATGGGAACCTTTTTTTTATCTGTCTGCACACATATTTATCATTCAACTCTGTGTCGCACAAATCGAATAATTTTAAAAAATTCATAAAATCCTTCCCACGTGACATGTGCATGAGAAACAAAATACAATACAACCCAAATGTTTCAGTATAATATCCTTGAATGCGATAAGGATTCCAAATAAACTTAGGCACACGTAATCGCGCTATAAACTGTACAATTGTCGAGTTATGCCATGGTGGGAAACCGAGTGAATCGAAATAGCACATTCTTTCCTTAGTTTTAAAATAGACTGCAAACCAATGAATACCCTCACCCCGCGTAATGTCGGTGTTAACGATTGCCCCGTACCAGTTTCTTGAAGTATCAAGCTTCAATATTTCATTCTCGGCAAAAACCTCGATAAATTTGGAGCACGCGAAACAGTCACTCTTCATAACTCTCTGTAGTGTATTTGCATCCATTTTAAAAATCTGTCGTGACGTTCCAAAATCTATTTACTTCTATTAGGGCCTGTGATTCTAGATACACGAGTGCACTTAAAGGCGTGTCTAGAGCTTTAGCAAACTCCAATCTCCCAATCTATCTGAGACGGTCCCAGTCTGCTGGGCGTTTAAATGCGTGTTTAGGCCAGCAGTTAAGTCAGGCGTAAGGTCGAATGAGTAAATATTAAACTGTTCCACAAATTCTTTCTGAGTTATCCCGAAACCGAGCTCATCACAAGCACCTGTATTATGAGCTAAACTACTATAAGCTCTCGCGCAGAGCGGGAATACCCCAGTTGCTGAGTAATCCATATCCATCACTCCACCCAGGGCGATACCATTTATGAGTAGAGTATTATTTTTAAGCCCGAAATTCTCGAATTTTAAGGCACTCTTTTTATAATTTCCATTTGTCGAGGCGTGATCTTGCATTCCAATTAAAATCCTTTTAGGTAGGACTCCAAGAGCAATGTTTTCTATCTGTTTCGATGCCAGGCCTGCCGGGATCGTGCACAGTTTGATATGTACCCTGTTAATTGGATATTTCACTGTGGCGTGTACCAGCTCTTTCTCGGTTTCTATTTGCTTCGGGGAGCTTAATTTCACGCGGCATGTACGCAAATACGTTTCCATGATGTGTATCACAAAGGGTTTCGTGCCTTCTTGGTCAGCCCCCATATTTATGCAGATCTCAGAGCTCGTGCGGGTAAGCTTCAATTTCATATCTACCCCGTTCGTAAGCAACTTCTCCTGGAAAGTAAAGTCTGTATGCAGGCGTCCAAAACATTCGTATATATTTTTTTTAGAATTTTTAAGTTTATTCTTTATTCCATCTTCATCTTTAGTGTGGTAATACCCCTCGGCTGTTAAAAAGGTGTCCTTCGCTTCTTTTGAAAAGTTGAGGACATTTTCCAGATACGATCGTAGGAGGTAGTACCCCGTGCCTGCCGAGATGTTAGTCTGATTTAAATATACGTCACATTTACTGAATATGGAGTGCAGAAAGTTGGTTTCGGGGTATGCATCGTAACTGTCATCGCAATCCGTTCCGTCAGAATGGGCAATGCGTAGTTTAGCATACATGTGCAGGTAGCTCGGGTCAAAAAAGTATGGGTCTGAGCTGGGTATCACGAATTCTATAGGGGCACTGGGTGAACTAATTGTGTTTAAAGGGTTAATTGTAATAAAGTCACTATTTTCAATAGAGACCTGTGCAGGAGGCATATCAAAGAGGGACAGTTCCGATTTACAACATTGTGAACTACAGGGATGAATGAAACGCGCCATGACGAGTCAGAAATAGTGCCACCTTCCCTCGACGAGTATTAGGCAATCTATGGTTCGTGAGAGTAGCGTCCTCAGCTTATATCAGTTAAAAAAATGATCAGCCATATGTTTCATACGCTTTGAACACTTCTTTTTTGGTACCCTTTTACGTTTAACGCCACGTGATGGTAAACCCTTCTTCTTAACAGTTCTCTTCTTCTTTCGCCAGGTGATGGTAACCTCTTCTTCCTAACAGTTCTCTTCTTTCCACCACGTGTTGTTAACCCTTCTTCCTAACAGTTCTCTTCTTTCCACCACCACGCATTTTTCTCTTCGCGTCTTTGATGATTTCATCCCGCGTACGCCTTAAATGTTTTTTAGAGCTTCTTTAGGCATAGTTCCACCCAATATGTCCTCTGCCGCGTTAAAACCTGTTTGTAACGCCTTCCTTCCTAGGTACCTGGCCCCCCTCTTCAACAGTGGGACAGCGGTACGTAGTATGGATGAAAAAATGGATCTAAGTGCACTACCACGCTGGTATCTCACCCATCGGTATATCGTGAAAGGCTTTCTAGCCATTATAACTCAGTGCGTCGAAAGTGCAGCTTCACTGTTAAGCTTCCGTCACCGAATGGGTAAATTTTGCCCTCAATCGTTCTTATATATATTGAGATATTAGTTATTAGATTAGTTGCGACATTCACATAATGGTGTAGGTCATATGTAATACTGAAGCTCCTTCCTCTATGGTTGGGGATGTGGGCTACGCGTAGCAGGCGTGCCTGGGTATCCCCAACAAACTGGTGTTCCACTATATTGCTGTAAATATAACACATGTCTGGAGGCTGAGAGCTTACATCCAATTTCTCCATCTTTAGCTGATACACTAAGTTGGACAAGTCATCCGGTACCTCATGAAATGTGTCTCTTTCGAAGGCTGCTCGATAACGCCCCTCGTTTATAATTTTGAACACTCTTCCGTCTTTAAGATTTCTGTTAACCTTTGATTTTAACATTAGAGTATATGCAGGGCCTCCTTTGTTTACGATTTCGTATATTAAGTCATTCGTAATGGGTGAATTTTTTAAACACATGTATAAGTCTCTCACAACATCCTCAACCGAACCATAACGACCCGGTCCTAGTGTCACTGTTGTACTGAAAAACTGTGCACCCTTAGTCCGGGCGATACGTATAGTTTCATCCCGAGTTAACCCGGCTTTTGCACACTCACCACAGTTTCTAAGAATCTTAAAAACGGCATCTTTATAATCAATATTCAAAAAGACGGTGTCCAGCTAAATTTCACATATCCCCACCTCATACGAATCACGACCCAACTTAATGGGCCCATGGAGTTCTGTTACAAAGTTGGCTAGTGTGTTGTTTGGGTGTACAGACAGGGATGAAAAGGACGGGAGTGTGACGTAGAAATGGTTGGGTGTCATGCTGCATATTAATTAAGCTTCATTATTGCATTATTGGATGTAATGACGAGGTGAGGGAGCACGCGCCATGGTGTATGCTTTTTGCCGACGATGTGGCTTTGTGTGCAGAGAGCAGAGAGGAGGTGGAGAGGAAGCTGGAAAGGTGGAGGGCAGCACTGGAAAACCGAGGCTTGAAGATTAGTAGGGCGAAGACAGAGTACATGAAGTACAATGCGGGACAGGGGTAGAGAGATTAGGTGCGACTCCAAGATGAGGTGTTGAAGAAGTTGGAAAGTTTTAAATATTTGGGATCGTGGGTAGAGGATGGTGGAGAGCTGGTGAGGGAAGTGAATAATAAAGTATAATCAGGATGGAATAATTGGAGGAAGGTGTCTGGGGTACTGTGTGATAAAAGAATATCAATGAAATTGAAAGGGAAGGTATTCAAGGCGGTAGTGAGGTCTGCAATGTTGTATGGTGCGGAAACGTGGCCTATGAGGAAATCTGGGGAAAAGGAAGGATGTAGCAGAAATGAGGATGTTGAGATGGATGTGTGGGGTTACGAGAAGAGATAAAATTAGAAATCAATTTATTCGTGGAACGACGAAAGTAATTGAAGTGTCAAAGAAAGCTCAAGAGAGAAGGCTTAGATGGTTTGGACATGTCATGAGGAGAGAGGAGAAATATGTTGGGCGACGAGTTATGGAGATGGAACCACCTGGAAGAAGGAGAAGGGGAGGGCCGAGGATGAGATGGAGAGGGTGTGTGGAGAGTGAAATAAGAGAGCGAAATCTGGCGGCGGATGTGGCGTTGGACAGAAACGAGTGGCGAACGCGGATTAGAAACATCGACCCCACTTAGGTGTGGGAAAATGCTGACGACAAAGAAGATTAGCTCTACTGGAAATATTCGTTTTAATAATTTGGTTTCATCCTGCAAATCAAATTAATTTTTATACGAGTATATTTTACTTCAAAAATAACTTTTTGAAAAAATGTGTGTGTGTATATATAATTTATATATATATATATATATATATATATGTATATATATATATATATATATATATATATATATATATATATATATATATATATATATGTTAAACACAGACCGTGCATGGAAAAAGGAACTCTTCTGGGAAAATTAAATCCACTATAGTCCGAATAAGTAATGGTAAATGACAAATACCATAGTTTTTTCTTTTTCATGATGCAAGCCCGACGTGGGCAACGGGTCTCTCGCAAAGAGGTCCCATAAATATAGCTTCCCTCACCAGCTATCTGCAAAGCAGACAGGATCCATGTCCCAAAGCTGGATCCTGTCAGCTTTGCAGATAGCTGGTGAGGGAAGCTATATTTATGGGACCTCTTTGCGAGAGACCCGTTGCCCACGTCGGGCTTGCATCATGAAAAAAAAAACTATGGTATTTGTCATTTACCATTACTTATTCGGACTATAGTGGATTTAATTTTCCCAGAAGAGTTCCTTGTTCCATGCACGGTCTGTGTTTAACATATAAGTTTCTCAGGGAACCATTCTCAGTTTGTGTATATATATATATGTATAATAATATATATATATATTTATATATATATATATATATAATATATATATATATATATATATATATATAGGGTGGTTCTTACAAATATAAAAAAAATTTGATATTAAATTTTCCAGGCTCCCAACGCATAATTAGGTACTCTTGACTAAATGAACTTATCTCATAGAGTTTCTTCTATTTTAGACAATATTTAGGGGTTGCGCAGGCTTAATAAATTTTTGTATTTCATGGGTAATTTTTTAAAATTTTATCAAACGGAAACTAAAATAAAGGATGACTAATAAAACAATATAAATGATGAATACTTTAAGAAAATAAACATAAATAATCTTCGCGGTATCTCAAATATGCTACCAAAATTTAAATAAATCTCCATGTAGAGTAGGATCATAAAACTAAGTGTTCTTTCCAAAAAAACATAACATCCCAGAACATGATAAGCAAAACAATATATTCTTCATATTACAAGAAATGAAAACAAAGTATTTTTAATGTTACAAGAAACCAAAGCAACATATTTTTCATATTACAAAAAAAGTGTTATTGAATATTGGACTCAAGTGTGCATTTTCTGCTGTTAGGATATTTTCGACGATGATTAGCGACAACCTGCATCAGATACTGCAGTTGCTCCTCGTCGTGAGTTAATCGGCAATTAAACTGTTCAGTGAGGGCCAGTGCTCGTTCAGCATTATCATTAACAACTTTTATACCTTTCACAATGCTACATGCATATTTGTAACTATCATGAACAGTCGAGAATACAGGATCTTCATTAAGGAATTCGTCTGAAATGTCCAACCCTCTGAAAAACTTAACTGAGTTTTTCGATGTTAAGTGAACAAGGCTGACCTGAGCATTATGTGGAAGCTCGATCCGCTTTGGACAGTCATCACTTCCTTCTTTGGTCCTCATGGCCTGAACCATCACACGCTTAACGCTTACAGGAACGTCTTCGTCGAATAATGCAAGGGGGCAGCATTTCCTCTGACAGATACCAGAGATGTGAGCTGAATTTTCTAATGGCAGCTTCTGCGATGATCTTATTTGGGTATCTTTGAGGTTTCTTAAGGAGAATAAGGTCTTCATGCGGAACAGATACAGAAACAGAAGCACGAAACCGTGCTCTCATGTAAATTCGGACAACAAAGAAAGAAATTTCGTTTAGGGCCCATTCTTCTTTGGTAGTTACTTGAAATTGACTTTGAAACAACCATACCTTGATGGAGTAGAGAACCTTAGCCATCCATCGGGCGTGATGCATAGCTCCTGGAGTTTTAAAGCGAATTTCTTTTCCATCCCAAGAGTTATGGCCCAAGAAAAGAAGTGCCAGCTCCAGGAATTCTTTATAATCATCTCGAACTGTTCCTTCCTGTAGCATCTTGCAAGCAAAAGAAGTTAATGACCTCTTCTCTTCGTTGTCGATGTCATCTGCAGCCGTCTTATATCTGTACTGATCAATTTGAGGCCAAAACTTCTTGAAGCGCATGAATAAAGGTACTTGAGGGCCAGAAAGTGCTCCAAAATAAGACCCGAAAACAGCTCCAAACACTAATTCCATAATATGACGACGGCATGGAAAATGCAGGAGGTTTTTCCCTAGTTTTTGCTCGAGGAGAACGCAAGTTCCTGCGCGATGGCCAGTATTTGAAGCGGTAGTGTCAAAACTCATCCCAACAACGGACTGCTCAAGCCCCCACTTTTGGAGCTGGTTCACAATAGCTTGAGTTTGCTCTTCTCCTGTTCCGGAAGAGAGTTTTGGAACGTAACTTGTTTGTGATGTACTTTCGATTAAGTAAATATCATACATGCAGACTATGGTGCCATTATATAATTATAAAATTAATAAATGATGACTTAGGTTTACGAAATGTTCATCACTATTAATAAGTGGAAGAATGTATTTTAATTTTTTAAATGTTTATATATTTCTTGGTTACAGTATGTTCAATGAACGATTGGAATAAAAATAACTATAAATAATGACATTGATA
>JAJOZX010001404.1:517500-612500 GCA_023014485.1 Bathynomus jamesi | reverse complement strand
AATTTTAGAATCTTTGTACATCTATAGAAACAAACCCTCCATTAACAATAATAGCTCATCCTACAAATTACAGCTCTTTTAGCTAACCAACCGATTCTCATAGACATATCCTTTCTAATCCTCTGACCATCCAGTGTTCTCTTAGGCTTTGCCAAGTATGGAGGTGGATGTAAACATTGTGTATTTACCTATTGAGGTAATTTAATTTTAATTTTTATAGGGATGAAATTTAAATGATTTTAATTTTGTATTGATGCAATTTTCATTTTGCTTTAAGGTTTTAATTTTAATGGTTTTAATATTGTATTGATGTAATTTTCACTTTTTACTTTTGTTTTAAGGTTGTAAGACTTAATTCACTGATGATGACAAAAGATTTGTCGAAACGTCTGAAGTACAAAAATAAATGAAAATGTTTGCCGTTGCGTTGGTCCTTCTGTTCATCTATTTACCTTACCTTAAATTTACCTTAAAGCGCTTCTGCCTCAAGGGTGCGCTGCTCCCACGAAGTCCACTCAGC
Organism: Bathynomus jamesi; assembly: GCA_023014485.1. NCBI lineage: Eukaryota > Metazoa > Arthropoda > Malacostraca > Isopoda > Cirolanidae > Bathynomus > Bathynomus jamesi. Next base: position 611,980 of record JAJOZX010001404.1, on the reverse strand, counting down.
GCCTCCTGAGGCGGGGCCACGACGGGGTCGCCACCCTTCTTTTCTCTTGCTCCTGCCATATGATTTGGTCCCCTATTGAATTTGTGGGAGCTGGTCTGGCAAAGGAATACCCTGACACTGTGGGTTGGTCGGGTATGTTGGCTAAAAACATGTCCAAGTGTTTTTTAAAAGTATCTACTGGGACTGCACTTATATCTCTAAGGTACTGAGGCAAGGAGTTAAACAGGCGAGAACCCTGCCTAGAGATACTATTATATTGAAGGGTTTGAATCCTTTTCAGACTGTTTGGTGGGAGGTTATATTTTTTACACATTCTGCCAGTTCTTGTTAAGGTGAGCACAATTGGTTCAGTATTGGGGGCAACTAAAAGCCCTTCTAGAATTTTCCAGGTGTAGATTAGGATGTATCTCTCAAACCTTCTCTATATGGAATAAAGGTTGAGGCCTCTAAGCCTATCCCAGTAGTTTAATTTGTCTTTACTCACCGGTTGCCCATGAGGTTGTTTAATATACGAGGTAAAGGTTCTTTGTAGGCCCTCAATTTTTTGCAATTCATTCTGTTTGTGGGGAAACCATAATTGAGAGCAGTAGTCAATGCGTGGAAGGACAAGTGATTTCCACAGGGTAAGCATGGTAATACTGTCCCTAGTTCTGAATGTCCTCAGTATATATCCTATTAGTTGTTTGCATGATGAGGTTACTTTGTCAATGTGCCTGTTGAATGTTGCATCTTCAGATAATATAATCCCTAGATCCCTGACATGATCAGTTTGTGCAATATCTTTTCCTGTGGGTCCAGTGTAGTTGAATTGTTCTTTCAGGTATTTATTTGGTCCATACTTAATTAGTTCAAATTTGTCTTCATTGAAGGCCATATTGTTTGCATCTGCCCATGCATATATAGTTTATAGATCTTTTTGTAGCTCTACACAGTCTTCCTTTTCTGTAATTGGTCTTAGTATTCTGGTATCATCTGCGAATGACAGGAGAGAGCTTCCAAGGTTACAGTTTATATTGTTTAGCATTATAATGAATAGAATTGGTCCTAGTACTGTGCCTTGCGGCACTCCACTAATCACTTCTTTTTCTATAGATCTTGCTCCATTTACAGTTGTTATTTGTTTTCTGTCAGAGAGAAAGGCATGGATCCATTTTCCTACTTTTCCACAAATACCAAGTTCTTTTAGTTTATGGAATAATATACCATGGTCAACCTTGTCAAAAGCTTTTGCAAAGTCTAGATAGATGACATCAACATTGTGGTTTTCTCCCAAGTATTGTAGGATTGTATTGCAATGGTCTATAAGTTCAGTAAGGCAGGATCTCTTGTGTCTGAAGCCATGTTGAAAGTCTTCTAAGAGATGTTCATTTTCTATAAAACTGACAATGTGCCTTTTCAGGACTTTCTCAAATATTTTAATAATATGGGAAGTCAAAGATATGGGTCTATAGTTCTTGGCTTCCTTTCTTTTGCCTCCTTTGTAGATTGGGGTAATATTTGCTTGTTTCATGATTGGTGGTATTCTACTGGTGTCTAGTGAGGATCTCCACAGGATTTTCAAAGGCAGAGATAAAGTATGTATATATATATATATATATATATATATATACACACACACATTACGGTGGTCCACAGAAGGGAGGTGAAATTTTTTCCCTGAAATTTTTGTGTGCTCATAGCCGAAACGTACCCACTAGATGAGAAACTAGCGCACGTGAATTTTTTTTTTAATTACAGTAATGAATGTTTAGGGTATGCACACGGCTGCCATTTTTAATGCTCTGTAATGCTCGACTCTGACGTGGCCTATATAGCAGGCATAACCCGGAACGTAAAAAAAAAATTGCGCAATTCGCCCAGTTTCTAATTCCAAATTACGTTCCAAAATAACTAATTAATTAAGCTTACAGTTGGCAACTCTTATTTTTGAACATACTACGATTTGGCATCGCATTTCAAATACTAACGGTTTTCCTCAGTTACTCTCCCGGCAAGAATCGGATAGGGTGTATTAAGTGTTCACGCATCACTGGGAATCATTTATCTTAGCTTGCTTTTTAATGACAGGTGAATATTTAATTAATTAATAATTAATTAGTAATTAATTAATAATTAATAATTAATTAAGGTAAATATATATTATATAGCGTTATAAATTGCTATGACGCTTAAAGTTGCTATTTTACTGTTGAGTTATTATTTTTGGCTTATGTTGAATAATAATTTTTTTCTGGAAAGAGATGTACATTAGTGCAAGTTTAGTCCTAAAGAGTAACGTTAAAACTGTGTATGCTAAAAATTGCTATATTTTCTCTTGCGTTATAAATTGCTATGACGCTTAAAGTTGCTATATTACTGTTGCGTTATTTTTTTTGGTTTATGTCAAATACTAATTTTTGCTGAAAATTCATGTACATTAGTGCATGTTTAATGTTAAAGTGTGACTTTTAGAGTCTACATGTTTAAAGTAATAAAAAAATGCCAATTTTTGGTTTCTCTTTCTAGGTTGTGATGATGGCAACTGCATTGCGTAAGAAAACAACTATCTACTTGGTTGGCGGCACCATCGAAGCGATTCCTAAGTCCCGTCTGCCTACTCTTAGGCAAGTTCTCCAACGTTATTTTCCTCTCCTGAAAATGAGTGAGCCAACTCCTACGAAAAACGAGTGCATCAATATGGTGGTGAAGGAAACCATGGATATCTGGGGAATAGCCCGCATCCCTACTCAAGAGGAGTGGAATCTCAAACGAACCATGAATGGGATCCTGTCCACTTGGGAGAAGTTGAAAAAGGGTTCCAACAGGAGAAGTAAGCCACAAATACAGAAGGAACAAGAGTTCTCAAACAATCTTGAAAAGCTCTTCAACATGAAGCAACATGATGCGGAAACACTGATCCGGATAGAGGAAGACCGAGTCTTCTTGAAAGACCGAGAGAGGGAACGCAAGTTTCACATTGGACGAGTCGACGAAGCCCTGGCTAAGAAAGAAATGAAACAGAAGTATCTTAAGAAGAAGGCCAGGGAGCAAAAGGAAGTAGCAGAGAAGCAGATGCGTCAAGAGCAAGAGACGTTGAGATGGAGTCAACCAGCACCTCTTTTGATGATGAAGGCCCTCGTTCATTTCAGAATATGCCAGGAGTTGGAATGGATCCGGATTTTCAGGTCCCTGGCCTGTCAAATGCAGCTCCTCGTCCTGCACCTCAAACGAGGCCTAAGAACTTCATGTCCCCTGGTCTCGCTGCCGCCATGGATAGAACCAACACCAGCGATCGTGAGGCAGTTCACATCGTGACAGCTACTGTGAAAAGCCTTGGAGGGAACATTGATGAACTGGCCATCAGTCGCTCCACATTCAGGAAAACCCGTATGCGACATCGCAGTGACCACATCGCTTCTGTGAAACAAAAGGTCTCATCTTCTGGCGCCAATACTGGAATTGTTGTTCATTGTGACGGGAAACTCCTTCCATTCTTCACAGAGAATGACTACGTCGATCGTCTCCCAGTACTGATCTCTGGGAAGGATGTTTCGTCATCGTCAGAGGAGAACATCCAACTCTTGGGTGTTCCGAAGCTCGCATGTGGAACAAGAATGGCGCAAGCAAACGCCGTGGTTGAGGCCTTGAATGATTGGAAGGTCGAAGACCGAGTCGTCGCCATGAGCTTTGATGCTACTCCAAGCAATACGGGTCATATTGGCGGAACTTCCACTCTGATTGAACAGCGACTGGGAAGAAATTTACTCCACCTTGCTTGCAGACACCAAATCTTGGAGGTCGTTTTCAGAGACGTATTCAAGACAGTTCATGGATCGTCCAGCGGTCCGGAGGTTCTCCTATTTCAACGGTTCCAAAAGAATTGGCAGCGGGTCCATCAAGTAAACTTCAAGACTGGAATGATGGACGATCACGTTAGTACAGTTTTCAAAGAGAACCCTGAATGGGTACAAGAAGCTCTCGAATACTACATAAAAGCTCTTGAGTGTACGCGACCCTACGACGACTACCGCCGACTCCTGGAGTTTAGCGTAATCTTCCTAGGTGGGACACCTCCCCGGAGGATTCGATTTGGACAGTCTGGCCCCATACACCATGCTCGCTGGATGTCAAAGGCAATATACTGTCGCCAAATATTCATGTTTCAACCTCAGTTTAAAGTGTCCCCCAAGGAAAAGAAGTCCATTCGAACCATGGCCCTCTCTGTTGCTCTTGTCTACAGACCAGCATGGTTCAAGGCTCCCATAATCTTTGAAGCCCCGAGCAAAGATATCTCCTTCCTTAAGAAAATTCAAGAATACAGGAATAAAGTGAATGGAGCAGTTGGAGCGGCAGCTACAAAGGAATTCCAACGACATCTGTGGTATTTGAGCGAGAAGTTGGTAGCTTTGGCTCTATTCAGTGACGCAGTTTCCAGTATGGAGAAGAGAGCAATCCTGGAGTCGATGAGGGTAAGGGAAGGAGAGAAAGATCCACCGAAGAGAATTAAAGTGCCGGAAGAGGACATTCCGTCACTGACGCTGAAGAAACTGGCATCCAGGAATACCAACCGCTTCTTGCAGACCACGCTACTAAGCTCCTGATTCATCTCTAAAGATCCATCACAATGGAAGAATGATCCGTAGTTCCTCCAGGCCAATGAAGTCCTCCAAGATATTCTGGCAGTGAATGATGTGGCTGAAAGAGGGGTGAAGATAATTCAGGATTATAACTCTTCCATTACGAAGAACGAACAACAGAAACAGTATCTGCTGCAGGTGGTCACTACACATCGACGCCAGTTTCCTAGTGCAAGCAAGGCTAACTTTTAATCGTGAGAAGTGGAGAGTTGTTTTCCTGTTTCAATCAACATTGTTTGTGTTTGGTTTGCCTCTAATTAATAAATTAATCACTTAAATAATAATTTACCTATAAACAACTTCGATTTTGTGGGCCACCCTTATATATATATATATATATATATATGTTAAACACAGACCGTGCTCGTCGGTGGATGTCTTGGGAGGTCTACTGCGTGGTTTATCTCCGATGGATCCCGTTTCCCTGAACTTTGCTACAAGTTTGCCGACACAGCTGTGTGTTATCGGCGCGCGGTCCGGATGCAATCTGTTAAATTCTTCAGCGACCTCCCTCTCACTCCGATTTCCTAAGAGCAGAATTACCTGGATGCGTTCTTCCTTACTCAAAGACATCATGGGCACTTGCATAAACGGAAAAACATGAATTACTTATTTTACCCTAATGTTCCAGACTTATGGGACACCCTATATATATATATATATATATATATATATATATATATATATATACACACACGAGTATTATTTATGGCTTTTGGTTTATTCAAATTTTAGGGTTTAATATTTAAAGTGTGTTTTAAAACTCGTAGTTTTATTCCAGTATTAATTAATGCAATCCTTTTGTTAATGTTTTATGCTTTAATTGAATATAGCTTTTAATTAGAGTCCCTTAGTTAAATTAAAATTTAATTAAAGAAGGAAAAATTACAATTTACCAAATGGATACCAAAATTTAATATAAAATGTATTAGAAAAAACAATATTATATATATATATATACGGGCGTCCCAAATAAATGTATACACACTTTAAATACTTATAAAGGCAGTGTTTATTAAAATACATTTCATTTTCAAAATGTAATAGAATCTACAGACATTATTTAATTGTTTTGTCAACGCCTGTTTTCAAACTGACGTCCGTTCTGGTCCAGGCACTGCTGATAACGCGAAGCAATGGAATCGCAAACATCACGAAACATTTCGTTTGGTATTTGTGTGCATTCTCGTTCAATGGCTGCTCTCAATTCAGCGACTGTTGCAGGTTTTATAGCGTAGACTGTCTTTTAAGTATCCCCATAAAAAAAAGTCTAGTGGTGTGAGGTCTGGTGAACGCGGAGGGTATTCTACGAAACCCCTTCGTCCAATCCACATCCACATCGTGCCAAGTACCACTCGCAATACTCCACTCTTCGGTCCCGATCATCTTCATTAATAGCATGGACTAATCTTGGAATGTAACTTTTCCATTGACAGCGCTTCAAAATGCGTTGGACAGACGATTCTGAAATTCCTACCTCACGACTCGCTTGCCGCACAGATTTTCTTGGACTTTGGTGATACGTTTCCAGTACTCTTTCTTGCTTTGTGGGGCTTGTCGATGTCCGTGGTCTTCCGGAACGCTTCTTGTGGACATTCTGAACAGTTCCATCGGCTTCAAACTTATCTCTAATTCGAGTGATGGTAAGTCGCGTTGGTGGATCTGTTTGAAACTCCCTCCTAAACTGTCTTTGCACTTCAACTGCGTTTTCACACTTCCAGTAGCATTTTAGAATGAATTTCCTTTGTTCAAAGCTTAGTCTGACTGCCATTATTAATTCTAATGGGTTTAACTTGGAAAGAAAGAAACATCAATTGAGCTATCAGCTGTTAAAGTGTGTATACATTTTTTTGGGACGCCCTGTATATATATGGGATTCAACTCAGAATGGTCCCCTGAGGTTTCTTCAAGATACACACAAACCGTGCATGGAACAAGGAACTCTTCTGGAAAAATTATATTCACTGTAGTCCGAATAAGTAATGGTAAATGACAAACACTATAGTTTTTTCTTTTTCATAATGTTAGCCCGACGTGGGCAACGGGTCACTCACAAAGAGGCCCAAAAAATATAGCTTCCCTCATCAGCTATCTGCAAAGCAGATAGGATCCAGCTTTGAGACAGGATCTAGGGGGTTAACCCCTAGATCCTGTCTCAATGGATCTCGGATGCCCAACCCTACTTCCGACCTTACTTAAAACAATTGGAATTAACGTAATTTTTTCAGTATAAAAATACTGTTAAATTTCGCCAAACAAAGAACAACAACCCAGATAATGCAGCTGGTTCTGTCTAATCGATTGGATGTGAAGAGTTTATACAGGTCAAACTGTGTAAACTTTAGACTTCAGAGTAAAACATTATAAATATGTGTGAAGGAAGGCAAATAATTGTTATGCATTGTTTAGCTATAGGCTATGTATAGATATAATCCTACTATTAACTGGTAAACTGGGGCAGCTCTAAAATTCTTTTAAAAAAAAGACAAGTGAAAGGAACATTCTGGAATGTGCATTCATGTACTTTATAAATAACTTCAATAATAGTTTGAGAACGAATAAAATGGACTATATCTTGTTAAAATACACTTTCCCTTTAATTAGTACTTGTTCGTTTTATGCTAATCCTTCCTAACTATTTTGTTTACGCTGCACAGGGATATATATTTTTCGTTTCTTGCCTTTTCCCAATCGCCTTTTATTTTTCTTTATGGGTGTGCACCATTTATTTATTTCACGTGTGTAATTGTGAAATTCATCCCATATATATATATATATATATATATATGGTATTTCAGGAGGAAAGATCAATACTTCGGGAGGTGATAGTATCGGTCATTGTGAGAAAAAAAGTTCATATGAACATGTGTCTAATTCTGAATGGTTACGGAGATAGAGCTGTTTCAATCTGATGCGCGCGCAGCTCTTCCTCCTTCCCTCCCATATAACCTTGAACCATGTAAGCTGTAATGTAAGCATGTAACAAATTTGTCATTTCTGTATCTGATACCATTCGAAATGCCGATGTTTAAACATTAAATGTTAGAAACAGTAATTGGTTTCTCTTTTTTGATTACCATTAACAATGCTTTTGTATTTGTAGATTCAAACAGCTCCATCTCCGTAACCATTCAGAATTAGTCACATGTTCATATGAACTTTTTTCTCACAATGACCGATACTATCACCTCCCGAAGTATTGACCTTTCCTCCTGAAACACCCTATGTATATATATATATATATATATATATATATATATATATATATAGAGTATATATCCAGGGTTTTTCACAACCGGTCCGCCATACTTTGGGGGGGATGATTTGAGGGATGATATCGAGTAAAAATTTAATACAACATAGGTGCTATTTCCAACCGTTGAGGAGCTATGGACGTTTTAAGATGTACAAACAACAAATTCCTACTTTTGTATAATTCGATAGATTGTTGTTGTTGTTTAGCCGATCAGCCTACCCTGATCGAGCAAGCCGGCGGCACGCAGGTAACCGATCGCCCTTTCCGGAGTGGACCAGAGGTTCAGCGCACTAGTGATGTGCAGTGTTCGTTGTTGTGCTAGAGCGGTACAGTCTGTCATAATGTGTTCAATTGTTTGTGGTGTGTCCTGGCACAGGTGGCAGGTGTCGTCTGTGGAGTTGACTAGTCTGTGTTTATATGTCCTTCGCACCTAGGACCGCATTCAGACCGAGTCGTGTCAGTGCTTTGTGGTTTAGGTGTGTGTGTGTGTATGTGTTTTCTGTACTGTGTGATGTCTGCGGGGCGTGGTATGGAATGGAGTATTTGGTTATAATGTCTCTCTGGTGTTACCTTAATGGTGCGAGGTGTCGGTGCATGATTGTACATGTAGTGGCAAGGGTGTTGTGGGTTAGTTGTCGCTGCTGCCATGAATTGTGTTCCCCTCATGTCTAAATGTTCCCTAACTTTCAGTTATTTTGTTTCTGTGTGCAGGTGTTCTATCGGTGTTCTTTGAGTGCATCCTGTGATGGTACGAAGTGCGTTGTTTCGTACTGTCTGTAAGGTGTTTATTTGTGTGTTTGGGATAATGGGTGCCCAGCATGGGCTAGCATAGTCCATAACTGAGTGAATATATTGTTTGTATATGAGTGATGTTGTTTCCTTCTGGTGTCCAAAGTTTGTGCCTGTTAGTACCCTAAGCGTGTTAAGTTCTTGACGTACATTTGGTTTGAATGTCCTGAATGTGGTTTGCAAAAGATAATGATAGATAATTCGATAGATGGCAGCACTGGTGGTAGTTTCGGTTAACGAAGTTACCACTACTAATTCTCAGTTTTTTCTTTCAGTTGGTTCTGATCTGTAGTACGAGAAACTGTGCTGCGCTAAGGTGAACAATCAAAATGAATCAACAGCTCACACCCGCTGAGTACGCTGATATCCATTTCATCTCTGGATTCTGTGATTGTAACAGTAGAGTGGCAGTTGGGGAATATCGAAGACGTTTTCCGAACCGCCGAATACCGAACAGGCAAGTGTTTAGTGACACACACACACCAGAGATTAAGGGAAACAGAGACAATTGTTCCACGTAACCAAGAACAGGTAGCACGACGGCCCGTTTCTGTGGAGGAGCGCATACTGGACGTAGTTCAACACAGCCCAACTACCTGTGTTCGAAGGATTTCTAGACGAATTGGTGAATCCGCATTGCGTGTATGGCGAACCATACATGCTGAGGGTTTGTGTCCCTATCATTTGCAACGTGTGCAAGCTCTTCAACCGGATGATTACGATAAACGTGTTCAATTTTGCCAGTGGATGGTTATGTATCGCCAAATTCTTAATCGCATACTGATTTAGTGATGAAGCACAATTCATTCTGGATGGAATTAACAACAGACGAAATTCCCACTTGTGGTCCGCCGATAATCCCCACGGTATCGTTGAAAAAAACTTTCAACATCAATTCTCAGTGAATGTTTGGGGCGGTGTAATTGGAAATCAGCTGATTGGACCGTTCGTTTTGGAACAACGATTAACTGCTGATATTTATCTGAAGTTCCTGACGAACGAATTGCTGCTTTTGATGGAGGACGTGCTCTTGGAGACAAGGCGCAGGATGTTCTTTCAGCACGATGGGGCGCCACCACATTTTGGTTGTCATGTTACTAATTACTTGAATCAGCGGTACGGAAACCGTTGGATTGGTCGTGCTGGTCCAATATCGTGACCCCCGAGATCTCCGGACCTAACCCCGTTAGATTTCTTTTTATGGAGCCTTATGAAAGAGATGATCTACAAGACGAGAACACCCGGAAATGATTCAGTGGGCAGTGGACTCTTGTTTGGAACGAGCAAGGCTGTGCATTGAAAACCGAGGCGGACATTTTGAACATTAATAATGTGTATCTCATAAAATGTGGCAATAAATACATCAGATTAATACTCTCGTTTATTTTTTTCCGTGTACCTTAAAACGTCCGCAGCTCGCAACAGTTGGAATTAGCACCGATGTTTTATTAACTTTTTTACTCGATATCACCACCCAAATCAACACCCTCTATAAGAATTCTTAGTTCTCTATTTTAATAAATCAGTTAAATATTATATGGTCAACATTTTAGTCGACAATTGATATTCTCGTTCATAGAATTTTAAGATATTCACTTTAGAAAATAATATTTTATGTAAATCGTAAACACATTATAAAATATAGTTCCAGACGGAATTATTAATAGCATTACAAAACTGAAAATGCATGTACTCATTTTACAAAAATTTCTTATTTCATTATAATTTGTGGGAACTCAACCGAAAGGTGCTCTAAAATACTTCTACTGTTATACTGTTGCTATAATACTACTGCTACTACTACTACATTACACTCATGTACTACTACATCAGCACCTGTACGATCAGTATTAGTGCCTATCCAACTCATTCATTAGTGGTCATGGAAAGGGGAGTATCTGACTATATATATATATATATATATATATATATATATATATATATATATATATATATATATATATATATATATGTATGTATGTAATGTATGTATGTATATGAAAATTATTTCACGAAAGTGACACGTGAAAAATATTTATGATGAATAAAACCACGAAGGGAAAAGAAACACAAAGTGCTGCTCAAGCGCTTTCGTCTAATGACATCCTCAGGAAAACTGGAGTGAAAGGAGAGTTCAAGACAATATATAGGTTACAAAAATAAACATATATATATATATATATATAGTAAGTATAGAAATAAAAATTGTGAGAGGAGCAAACACATTTGTATGGAAAACAAAATGACAATTTTAGCACTTTGCCCGAAATTCAACATAAATTCAAATGGCTTGTTTCAAGCCAATTTTTTATAGTTATTGTCTAAATGGTAAACAGGTCACAAAAGAATAAAGAAATAAAAATAAATATAAATTGGAAAAAATTACAAAATAATGCCTTAGTGATATATACGTCACAACCGAAATAAACATAAAGAAATAAACCAACAGATAATAAAAAAAAATTGTAAATGGAGTCTACAAATTCAAGCTCAAAAGGAAAGTTTACAATCAATTTAATAGATGATGCCAAAATGATATATATGTCACAAAAAAATTAAAAAAAGAAATAAACTAAAAAAATAAAAAATAAATTGAAAAATAAATTGTGAGAGGCACCCAAATTTATAAGGGAAAAAAATTACCAAAGGTTTTTTAGTTATTGTCTGAATCATGCATACTATGGTCACAAACGAATAAAAACGTACAAGTAAATATAAATTGGAAAAACAAAATGATGCCTAGATGATATATAAAGAACTATAAAAATATATACGACATATATAAGGTATATATATATATATATGAAATATAAACGCAATATATATGAGGAATATATATATATATATATATACACATAAGGGAAAAATTACCAAAGGTTTTTAGTTATTGTCTGAAAGATCCGTAAGTCACAAAAGAATAAAGAAATAAAAATAAATATAAATTGGAAAAATTACAAATAATGCCTCAAAAAGAAAATAAAATAATATATATATATATATATATGATGAATAAAACCACGAAGGAAAGGAAACACAAAATGGTGCTCAAGCGCTTTCGTCTAATGACATCCTCAGGAACACTAAAGTACATAAAAAGGTTAAGCCTATATATAGGTTACAGAAAGAAAAAAGAAAAAATAAATAACATACATACACACACACACACACATATATATATATATATACATACATATCTATATATACAAATACATACATACATACATACATACATATATATACAATAAACAGAGAAGTAAAAATAATAAAAAATTAAAAATTAAAACCTTAAAGGATTACCAGTGAGGCGTACATGTACACACACACATATATATATATATATATATATATATAAGAAATACGTACAACTACACATGTACACATATACACCCGCATAACCAAATATATATATATATATACACATATACATACATATATACACATATACATACATATATATACATATACATTATATATATACAGTATATACATACATACACATACACATACATATAAGAAATACGCATACAACAATAAATTGAAAAATAAAATTGTAAGAGAAACATGCAAATTTATAAGGAAAGAGAGACAAAAAACAAAGCGCTTGAGCATCACTTTGTGTTTATTTTCCCTTCGTGGTTTTATTCATCATAATATATATATATATATTATATATATATATATATATACGAGATCTGTTCAAAACGTACACGGACAGCGTATTTATTTTTAGAACAAGGTAACGCTTAGAGTTCTGACTGTGTTAAACATGTCTTTGCATGTCGAGACAAGTTGATTGATAGAGTTGCATTTCATTGTGTAGCGTCAGTCCATTGTGGTGAGCCGATAAAGTTAAACGTTTTTTTGTTTCGCGGCGATTTCTTAGGATGGAATCATGTTACTTGTTTTTATTGACTGTGAAGGTGTTATGCACCATAAATATGCACCACAGGGACAAATAATGAACAAGGAATTTTACACTGAAGTTTTGAGACGTCTACGTGAAGCAGTTCGAAGAAAACGGCAGCAGAAGTGGGAGTCCTGACTGGATGCTTGATCACGATAACACGCCATCTCACTCGTTGTAATTTGTCCAACAATTTTTAGCCAAAAATGCTACCCCCGAAGTACAGCAGCCTCCATATTCGTCGGATTTGGTTCTATGTGACTTCTTTTTGTTTCCGAAGCTCAAAAAAAAAAAACCCTGAAAGGACACCGATTCGATGATGTTGGGACCATTAAAAGAAATTCGACGGAGCAGCTTTCGGCCATTCCGGAAAGTACTTTCGAAAAATGTTTTCAACAATGGGGCAGGATCAGTGGGCAAAGTGTGTGGCTTCAGAAGGAGTGTACTTTGATGGAGATTAAGCCCCCAAATCCTCAATTTGCTATATTCTCTCTTTAATCGCATCAGTCCGGATATTTTTTTAATTTGAAAAACCCTCATACATAACGATTGACAAGTAGAAGTTTCGAGACAGCAGTTGCCAAAAACTTTTTAACGCATAGAATAGTAAATAGCTGGAATAGTTTGCCGGTAGAAGTAATTAGTAGCACATCTATAAACATGTTTAAAAATCGATTAGATGCATATATTGATAGATTGGGTATAGTTTAAGGTAGTAAAATTAAGGTTTTTGTGGTTCGGAACCCACTTAAAATTGTAGGTCCCCTCCGCCACCACGGAGGACATGCGCAATACACAACTACAGCCACAGTTAGGTAGACCAGCCATGAGTGGATCTAGGGTCCTTGTTGGTGTAAAACATTATAACATATATATAATATATATATATATATATCAAACACACAATTATAATGTACTCTAGATCGTGTCCGTTGTTTCCTTTAAAAATTAGAGTATCAATGAACTTAAATGTTATCTATATGTAGAGTATTTTCATAGTAAATTTAGTTGGTAAATTTAGTATACGTAGAGTATACGTCTATTGTAAGTAATGTGAAACGGTTTCTTTAGTCACCAAAAAGTATACGTTCTGTGTTTTCTAAATTTCAGAGGACTCTCCTTGTCAAGAAGCGAACCATTTGCTATTCCTTCAGTCTACTTTTGATCTACTAACAGTGTACTTTTCAAGTACTTTGTTATTTGCAGATTACATTTAAACTCATTTATACTCTGGATTTTAAAGTAGACACAGCGGACAGGATTTACATTTTTACAAACCCTGAACGCCACTTCTTATAAGTACCAAATACACAATAAGTCCTCCAGCTTCAAAAAGCAGGATGTTTCATGGCATCAAATCCGAACGGAATTTCTTGTTCAAAACAGCACGCAAAAGTCTACCGTAACGTGGTTGTGCTCCATTTTGTTGAAAGATTAGGTCCAATATTTCTTCAGCTTGGGGAATGAAAAAGTTAAGCATATTCAGATAGATTGTATCGTTAACAGTTTGTTTTGCAAAGAAGAAAGGCCCATAAACCGACACCACACATTCACTTTGGGGCTATCGTGCACGTAATCGATGGTAGCATGTGGGTGTTCTGACTCCAACTGTAGTTAAACCTTAGAGTATTGTGCTTTATTTTAAAACATATCACGTTGTTTTATTTATTCTACATTATATAAAATATAACTGGCGAAAATCACAGAGAATATACTGTATGTGGGAACCACTTATTATAAATGCTAGTAGCATGGGCGCAAAAGGAGAGAGAGCAATGCAAGGCACCTCCCCTACTCAGGGTTGTGCAACTTAGAGGCGGAGTTATCCCCCAAGAGAAAGAGAGAGGAGAAGGAGAGAGAGGAAGAGAGGTGTTCGCCTGGCAGGAGCCAAGCGCATATTAAGACTTCAACCGAGGAGCCGTTGTCTTATAGGCCCCTAATCAGCCAGTTGGCTTAATCAGGCAGTGCCTCCAGGCATTATCAGCCAGTTGGCACAGTGTATACTTCGTTTTGGCACGTACACACCCGTCTATACACCCACAAAATATTACGCACATACGATTATATGCGCGGGTTCGACACCCGGTAGCGGCGCGTCCTCCCACTGTTGGTAGATAAATGGGACACCAGGGTGTCCTAATGATCCGTGTTAAACTGTAGGTCTAAGGTGGAGTGTAAACATCCTTTCACGATTGGTAAATAAATGGGTAACCAGGGTTCGCTAGCAGGGATCCCTCTCGCACCCTATCTCCTATATATACACACACACCCAGTTAAAAAGTAGGTCTAGGGCAGGGTGAAAAGTTCGGCCTTCGCCAGAATGAACAATTCGGACCGAAGCCATCGAAAGCAAAGGTGATCCTGCATATGTACAAATCTCTCTCTCTCTCTCTCTCTCTCTCTCTCCGCAGAGGGTATAAAGGTTATGCACATTTCTTCTGGGTGTTGTAAACTTTATACTTGTGGTGTGACAGCCCTCCAGTCCCGAGTTGTGGGATTCTAGAGAAATTGGCTGCCAGTTCCTTCAGGTTCTCTCTCTCTTTCGGGAGGGCGAGTGGTGAAGTCTGTTGTACAATCCTGTCCCGTGGGTTACTAGGACCCCACCCCATCCCTACTCTGTCATTTTAGCTTAGGTTAAGGATACTCTCCTCTGACTGCCAAAAAATAAAATTCTTTTAGTATTAAGTCTTTTTCTCTTTTTTTACTATTAGGACCCTACTGCTACCTCATGCGTGGGAAGAGAGGATTTGGAACCTCTATAAATAACACCATTTAACGCTCGTAGGTCGTGAGAGACTGGGATGGAGGGGCGCGATGAATGGAGTGTGGCTAGTGTTTTTTTTATCGTCCCATTAGTCTCACTTCGGTTGTAGGTAACTTATTAGAGGGGATAATAGCGAATAGGATCGTTGACCATTTGGATTCCTACATGCTGCTTGGGGACTCCCAACATGGGTTTGGACGGCATAGGTCGTGTCTCACCAACTTGCTCGAGTTTGTTTTTCCAAGTCATGTTGAGTGAGTATGATAAGAGTAAGACGATTGATATACTTTATCTCGACTTTGAGAAAGCCTTTGATAAGGTAGCTCACCGCCGGCTAATGGCCAAAGTGCGCGCGCTGGGTATCGGTGGGGAAGTAGGTGGGTGGATTGAAAACTGGCTGAAGAATAGGCGGCAGAGGGTTGTAATTAAAGGGGTTAGTTCGGGTTGGGCCTCGGTCACTAGTGGGGTTCATCAGGGTTCCGTTTTGGGGTCACTGTTGTTTATCATTTACATAAATGATATCGACGGTGGCATCGTTAGTCGGATCGCCAAATTCGCTGATGACACGAAGCTTGGGGCCAATGTTGGGACGCCCGAAGCGATCGAGCAACTGCGTGCGGTCCTAGGTAGGATAGGGGAGTGGTCCGGAAAATGGCAAATGCCGTTTAACTTGGGTAAATGCAAGGTGATGCACATTGGCTACGCCAATCCCAAGTCGGACTACTCGATGTTGGGGAGTAATATCGAGGTCACTGATTTGGAAAAGGACTTGGGTGTGCTAATTAGCAGCGACCTTAAGTTTACGAAACAGTACGTAGAGGTGGAAAGGAAAGCCCAGAAGCTGTTGGGTTACATCAGGAGGCAATTTCAGTTCCGGAACAAGGAGATTGTGCTCTCTCTTTACAATTCCCTGGTTCGGCCGCACCTGGAGTATGCTGTGCAGTTCTGGTCTCCCACCCTCAGGAAAGATATTGAGAGGCTAGAGCGAGTGCAGGCGAGGACCACAAAGTTAATCCCTTCCGTTAGGTATCTGGGCTACAATCGACGCTTACGCGCCCTGAATTTGTTCTCGCTGGAAACTCGGAGGCTGCTCGGTCAACTCATCGAGGTTTTCAAGTTCTTACGCGGGTTCAACAATGTCGATTTTAGAAGCATGTTTAGTTTAAATGATAACCCATCTCGCAACAATGGTTGGAAGTTGGATTTGAAACGGTTTCGGACTAGTGTGTATGGGAATTACTTTACGTATAAGATCTGTGACACGTGGAACAGGCTAACTTCAGGCGTTGTGAACAGTTCTTCTGTGGATCTGTTCAAGAAAAGGTTAGATCGAATCTTGCACACTATTTGAGGGAGACAGAATTTTTCCCTGGCACCCGTTACCATTGGAACCTCCTCGGTATGGGCCGCAAGGCCTTTTGAGGCACTACTTTTCTTTGTATCTCTCTCTCTCTTCTCTTTCTCAGGAAAGATATTGAGAGGCTGGAGCGAGTGCAGGCGAGGGCCACAAAGTTAATCCTTTCTGTTAGGCATATTGGCTACGATCGACGCTTACACGCCCTGAATTTGTTTTCGCTGGAAACTCGGAGGCTGCGCGGTCAACTCATCGAGGTTTTCAAGTTCCTACGCGGGTTCAACAATGTCGATTTTAGAAGCATGTTTAGTTTTAATGAAAACCCAACTCACAACAATGGTTGGAAGTTGGATTTGAAACGGTTTCGGACTAGTGTGTGTGGGAATTACTTTACGTATAAGATCTGTGACACGTGGAAGAGGCTACCTTCAGAAGTTGTGAACAGTTCTTCTGTGGATCTGTTCAAGAAAAGGTTAGACCGAATCTTGCACACTATTTGAGGGTGACAGAATTTTTCCCTGGCACCCGTTGCCATTGGTACCTCCTCGGTATGGGCCGGAAGGCCTTTTCAGGTACTACTTTTCCTTGTAACTCCTTGTAACTCTCTCTCCCTCTTCTCTCTCTCTCTCTCTCTCTCTCTCCCTCTCTCTCTCTCTCCCTCTCGCTCTCTTATATATGTATACACGGTGTCCAAAAAAAACTAAACACACCGATTTTTTTGGACTCCGTTTTTTAATAAGCTATAATTTTTTTTATAATTTGAAATGTGAACATAATAGTTAATAATTATAATAATAATGAATAATATTTATAATAATAATTAATAATTATTGATATGATCATATAATTTATCATTTTGGTATAATATAAATGGAGCTTGCAAATTAACGTTTTTATTTTCCATAAGTTTGAGTAACCCCTGATGCCGTCATATGATGAAGAAGACAAAATTTTAATAAAAAACTTAAGATTATCTAAAAGATGGGGTGCAAGAAGAATGATGCAAGAGTTTCCTAATAAAGATTGGACACAATCTGGCGTGAACTATCTGATAAAAAAATAGATGAAACTGGTTCGGCAGATAGACGTGAAGGAAGCGGGCGTCCTCGTTCCGCAAGGACTGATGAAAATATTCGACAGCTCGAAGCACTCATTCTTAGTCAAGAAAATCATCCTGGTACACATCTCAGCAGTCGTAAGATTTCCCATGAACTTGGAATTTCTCGTGGAAGTGTTTTCAACATTGCTAAAAATGATTTAAATCTTCATTGTTATAAAAGGCAGCGTGTACATAAATTGACACAAGCTAATAAACAGAGACGTAATATGTGTGCACGAGAACTTTTAGAGCGATTTCCAGATGACAGATTGGTATAAAAAATCTGGTTTTCAGATGAGAAGATCTACCATATAACTCCTCCAATAAACAATCAAAATGATAGGGTTTACTCAAGGGCGGATAGAAAAAAAGATGTTAGTCCTGAACGTTTGTTGAAAGAAACGGCAAGAGTTTCTCAAGGTGTGATGGTGGGTGCGTGCGTATCGAAGATGGGCAAATCTCGTTTAGTTTTTATTGCACCTCGAGCCAGGATTAATGCAAACTACTACATTAATCATGTTTTGCAGATTTATCTAGAAGATATGCAAGCCAGATGTGGTAATGATTTCACCTTTCAGCAAGATGGCGCACCAGCACACAGAGCTCGTCAGACAATAGAGTACCTCAGAGCTCAGGAGGTTAGTTTTATCGAGCCCGAAAATTGGCCAGCAAATAGCCCTGACCTTACACCAATGGATTATGGCATATGGGAAGCTCTATCTTCTAAGGTTTACATACCTGGGCAGAATATTGAAGATTTAAATGATTTAAGACGGAGACTCATAGATGGTTAGGAAAGAGTTTCACAAAATTATGTAGACAAGTGCGTGGACAAGTGGCGATCGCGTTTGGTTGTGTATAGAACAAAATGGTTCCCATATTGAACAATTTTTCAAATAATAATATAAATTTGCATTAAATTTATTGGAATAAGAAATCTTAATTATTATATTCAAACTTATTAGAACGCATACATGTTATTAATTTGCGTGTTTAGTTTTTTTTGGACACCGTGTATACTACATATATATATATATGTACCCCGTTAAAAAGTAGGTCTAGGGCTGGGTGAAAAGTTTGGCGTTCGCCAGAATGAACAATTCGGTCCGAAGCCATTGAAAGCAAAGGTGAGGCTATATATGTACAAATCTTCTCTCTCGCTCGCTCTCTCTTTCTCTCTCTTATATGTACCCCGTTAAAAAGTATGTCTAGGGCGGGGTGAAAAGTTTGGCCTTCGCCAGAATGAACAATTCAGGCCGAAGCCATCAAAAGCAAAGTTGATACTATATATGTACAAATCTCTCTCTCTCTCTCTCTCTCTCTCTCTCTCTCTCTCGCTCTCTCACTCTCTCTCTCTCGCAGGGGGTATAAAGGTTATGCACGTTCCTTCTGCGTGTTGTAAACTTTATACTTGGGGTGTGACAGCCCTCCGGTCCCGAGTCGTGGGATTCTAGAGAAATTGACTGCCAATTCCTTTAGGTTCTCTCTCTTTCGGGATGGCGGGTGAAGTCTGTTGTACAAACCTGTCCCGTGGGTTACTAGGACCCCTTCCCATCCCTACTCTGTCCTTTTAGCTTAGGTTAAGGATGCTCTCCTCTGACTGCTAAAAGAAAAAAAAAATAACTTTTAGTATTATTAAGTCTTTTTCTCTACTCTTACGATTAGGACCCTACTGCTACTTCATGCGTGGGAACAGAGGCTTTGGAACCTCTATAAATAACACCATTTCACTTCAGTTGTAGGTAAATAATTAGAGGGGATAATAGCGGGTAGGATTGTTGACCATTTGGGTTCCTACAAGCTACTTGGGGACTCCAACATGGGTTTAGAAGGCATAGGTCGTGTCTCACCAACTTGCTCGAGTTTTTCCACGTCATGTTGAGTGAGTATGATAAGAGTAGGGCGAATGATGAGAAAACCTCCTCGGTATGGGCCGAAAGGCCTTTTGAGGTACTTCTTTTCCTTGTAACTCCTTGTAACTCCCTCTCTTCTCTCGCTCTCTCTCTCTCTCTCTCTCTCTCATTCTCTCTCTCTCTCTCTCTTTCGCTCTCTCTTTCTCTCGCTCTAAGTTGCAGTGTAAACATCCCTCCACGGTAGGCAGTTTTCAGTTTTGTTTTCTCGAGGCATGAACAATAGAAGGACATAAATATTTATGGAATATATATATATATATATATATATAATTATATTAAACAGCGTTCTGTTCGAGATCATAAACTTTGGGGGTTAATGACCCGCAACCCGGAATACTCTGTCATTTATTAAAATTTATTTATTGTATCGTTCGCGAAATCTGGGGCCCCAATAAACTTTTACAGGTGCGAGAACGAGCTTCGCGCACTGTTGAATTTTACCTTCCAGTTTTATATTTCAGAGGAAATAAATTTTTCCGATCTTATTTTAGATAGGGCACCATAAACCGATTCACACACCAAACTCGTTAAATTCCTCGTTTGAATGCAGGCTTACTATACGTTCAAATCTGACACGCCCCAGATTTCACGGGGCAGCCAATCACAACCTTGGTGGACGGAGCCCAGAACTTCTGTTTGGCGGCTAGGCGGGCCTATGCTTCAAGTTCCGCCCAAAATTCACTGATAGCCAATAGGAAGCTCGCGATTCGGGTATTTACAATCACGACCCCGTTTATAAAAGGGGTCACTTTCATCTCAGCCTCAATTCGTATGTTTTTTTCGCTCAGTGCTTTTGAAATATCCCCACCATGAGTCATCTCTACAACTCTCCCGAATTGTTTGAAGATCAAGACGTCCCATCACTCTCTGCAATTTATCTTTTCAACGCTGTGGACGCTAACACCCTACTTTCAACGCAGACTGTTGCAGAAAGTTGCGAAGCATTGCAAGATTCAACGGACACCCCATTTGAAATGTAAGTGATTAATTTGTGATTATATACATCGTTTCATTCAGTGTTAAATAATTTTTAAAATTCGTGATAAAGCGAAATGAAAGTAAATCTGTCCAGAGGTCGAGCTAGCCTACCATGGCCTAACCAGATATAATATAACCTAACCTAACCTAGCTTTATTCTGAGTTTTTCTACAACGAAAAAATTATTCCCAGGACCCTTTCTCGTTTATAATAATATAATCAAACCTAACCTAACACAACTGAACCTAACCTAACCAAATACAACTGACCCTAGCCTAACCTAACCTAAACAATTGAACCTAACCGGGATATAACCTAACCTAACCTAGCATTATTCTGAGTTTTTCTACAACGAAAAATTATTCCCAGGATTCTTTCTCGTTTATAATAATATAACCTAACACAACTGAACCTAACCTAACCTAACACAATTGAACCTAACCGGGACATAATATATCCTAGCCTAACCTAGCCTATATATATATATCGGCCCAGGACTCTTTATCGTTTATAATAATATATCCTAACCTAACCTAGCCTATATATATATATATCGGCCCAGGGCTCTTACTCGTTTATAATAATATAACCTAACCTAAACTAGCATTATTCTGAGTTTTTCTACAACGAAAACTTATTCCCAGGATTCTTTCTCGTTTATAATAATATAACCTAACTTAACCTAACACAACCTAACCTAATAACACAATTGAACCTAACCGGGACATAATATATCCTAGCCTAACCTAGCCTATATATATATCGGCCCTGTACTCTTTATCGTTTATAATAATATATCCTAACCTAACCTAGCCTATATGTATATATATATATATATATATATATATATATATAATAATATATATATCGGCCCAGGGCTCTTTCTCGTTTATAATAATATAACCTAACCTAGCCTTACCTAGCATTACCTAACCGGATATAATATGACCTAACCTAACCTAACCGGACATAATATAGCCTAACCTAGTGTAACCTATCCGGGTATAATATAACCTAACCTAACCTAACACAGAAGATCAAACATTTCACCCCACCCTAGACCTACGGTTTAACGGGGATTCCATCACCCAACGCTTTGCCACTCATCTCTTAATATAACCTAACCTAGCGTAGTATACCCCGACATAATTAAACTTTAATTTTACGTAACTTTATTTCATTCAGTATGAATTAACCATGTTAACTTCTCATTTAAAGGAGCGAAACGGAATTTGAACGTGTTATAGCTACTTTCCGTTTTGATGGAAGGGGAATAAATGATATGTATGCTTTACAGCACAGCTAACCCAGCGAGCTGAATACAGAGGTCGAGGTATTGGCTCAAATCAGGACCAACGAATGCCAGGTCATTAAGGAACTAATGTAAGTATTTTTGGGGTTAAGAACAAAACACATTGTATTTTCATTTAATTTATTAAATGGTAGGAAACATGTACAAAGCGGAACCAGTGTCCATTAAATAAGTCTTAATGGCAACAAATATGCCTTTACACAATATAGATACACACCTTTACACAGTACAGCGTGTGCTAACATATGGGAACTTTTTTTTATTTGTTTGCATACCGTTTTATCGTTCATTTCAGTGTCGCACAAATCAAATAATTTCAAAAAATTTATAAATCCCTTAACACGTGACATGTGCATGAGAAATGAGAGGCTGTACATGCCGTACGTGTTTTTATAATATCCTTGAAAGCGAAACGGGTTCCATACAATCTCAGGTAAATGTATCTGTTCGATAAATTGTACCGAGTGCCGAGTGACGAGTGAGTCAAAAAAGTACATTCTTTCCCTATTTTTAAAATAGATTCCAAACCAATGAATCCCCTCACCCCTCACAATGTCGGTGTTCACGATAATCCCGTACCAGTTTCTCGTAGTTGGCAATTACAACATTTCATTCTTCGCAAACACGCCAATAAATTTGGAGCGTGTGATTCGATCACTTTTCATGACTCTCTGGAGTGTATTCGCGTCCATTTTTAAAGTCTTTGACCATGTTCCTGAAACGGTCAACTTCTATTAGTGCTTGTGTTTCGAGGTACACGACTACACGAATAGGAGCGTCTATAGGCTTGGGAAATTCCAACCTGACTCAGATATTCCCACTCTGTTGTGGACTTAAGTGTGTATTTACGCCAGCAGACAAGTCAGGGGTAATATCAATTGAATAAACGTTAAATTCTTTGACAAATTCTTTCTGCGTTACGCCAAACCCAAGCTCGTCACAGGCACCTGCATTATGAGCCAGACTACTATAAGCTCTCGCGCAGAGCGTGAACACAGCGTCGGATGAGTAGTCCGTAATCATAGTCCCTCGCAAAGCGATGCCATTTACGTATATAATTTTGGCGAACTTAATTTCACTCGGCTCACACGCAAATACGTCTCCATGATGTGAATTACAACGGGTTTCGCGCCCTCTTCTTGATCAGACCACAGATTTATGCAGATCTCAAGACTCGTGCGGCTGAGCTTTAGTTTCAGATCGATGCCGTTCATAAGCAGTTTCTCCTGGAATGTGAAGTCTGTATGAAGACGTCGAAAACACTCGGATAGCTTCTTTTTAGAAATTTAAAATTTATCCCTTATACCACTTTCATCTTTAGTATGCTAATATCCCTCGGCAGTTAAAAAGGTGTCCTTCGCTTCTTTTGAAAAGTTGAGGACATTTCCCAGATAGGCTCGTGGGTGATAATAACCAGTTCCTGCCGAGTTGTTAAACTGATTTAAATACACCTCACACTGGCTGAATATGTAGTGTAAAAAGTTGGTTTCAGGTTATGCTGAGTAACTATCATCGCAGTCCATTCCATCAGAATGGTCTATACGCAGTTTAGCGTACATGTGCATGCAGCTAGGGTCAAAAAAGTAACGGCCTGAGCTGGGTATCACGAATTCTATAGGGGCACTGGGCGAACTAATTGTGTTTAATAGGTTAATTGTAATGAAGTCGCTATGCTCAATAGAGACCTGAGTGGGAGGCATATCAAAGAGGGACAGTTCCGATTTACAGCATTGTGAACTATACGGATGGATGAAACGCGCAATGACGAGTCAAAAGTAGTGCCACCTCTCTCGATAAGTAGTAATCAGCCTATGATTCGTTAGAGTAGTGTCCTCAGCTTAAATCAGTTAAAAAAAATGATTAGTCATTGCTTCATACGGTTAGAGCACTTCTTTTTCGATTTCCTTTTATGTTTAGCGCCACGTGATGGTAACCCCTTCTTCCTGGCAGATCTCTTCTTTCCGCCACCACGCATTTTTCTCTTTGCATCTTTGATGATTTCGTCCCGTGTACGTTTTCAATGTTTTTTTTAGAGCTCCTTTCGGCTTAGTTCCACACATTATGTCTTCTGCTGCGTTAAAATCTGTTTGTAACGCCTTCCTCCCTAGGTACCTGGCACCCCTCTTCAACAGTGGGACAGCAGTGCGTAGTATGGATGAAAAAATGGATCCAAGCCTACTCCAATGATGATATCTTACCCCTCGATAGACTGTGAATGGTTTTCGGGTCATTATAAACGACGAAAGTGGTTTCACTGTTGAGCTCCCATCACCGAATGGGAAATTTTTTCCCTTAATCGTTCTTATATATATCGAGATGTTGGTTAATAGATTAGCCGCAACAGTCACATAATGAGGCTTCTCATATGTAATGCTCAAACTTTTCCCTCTATGGTTGGGGATGTGGGCAATGCGCAGCAGGCGCGCCTGGGTGTCACCAACAAATTGATGCCCTACGATATTGCCGTAAATATAGCACATGTCTGGGGATGGAGAGCTTTCACCCAATTTCTCCATCTTCAACTGATACATTAAGCTGGACAAGTCATGCTGTGCCTAGTGAAAGGTATCTCTTTGGAGAGCTGCACTATATCGGCCCTCAGCCACAATTGTGAACAGCTCTTTATCATTAATATTTCTACTAAGCGTTGATTTTAACTTCAATGTGCATACAGGCGTGTCTACGTTTACGACTTCAAAAAGTAAATCGTTTGTCAGGTACGACTTTTTAAGACTCTTGTTTAACCCCGTCACAATATCCATGGCTTGTCATAATGGCCGATTCCGAGCGATACATTTGTGCTATAGTACTAAACCTCACCGAACAGGACTGATCGCATAGTATTGTCCAAAGCTATGTCTAATTTTTCGCACTCATCGATTCTTCTAAGGATCAGAAATATGATTTGCGCATTTTCAAGAGTTAAAAATTTGGTGACTAACTGGAATTCAGATAAACCCACCTCATACGAATCACGCTCCAATTCAATGGGTCCGTGGAGTTCTGTCACAAAGTTGGCAAGGGTGTTGTTAGGATGTACAGAGAAAGAAGAGGACAGGAGTGTGACTTAGAAGTGGTTACGCGCCATGTTGCATACTATTTAAGCTTCATTATTGCGGCAGCTTTCATATAGGTGGTGAGGCTTTCTGGGTAACTCAGCCATTTTACCAGGTACATTTTTATCTCTCCTGAACCTTTGCTACCTAATATTTTTTCAATTTTAAACACACTTTTTCCTAAATTAAATGTCACTTTCTGTAACTTTTCGCGGTACAAGCCTCCTGCGATCTCTTCCCCATTCAATTCTTCAACGAAATACATCATTTTCGCGTCTTTAGGTCTCATAGAACTAACTTTAAAAATTTCACGTGTCCATCCTTGCTCAAATCCTTTCGCGAATTTATTTCCCGAACGTGATAGCTTTACATAATCATTGATTTTGAAATGTGTAGTGTGGTGGCGGTGCTCCAGCTCTTCTCACCTCTGGCAGGGTACCTCTTTCTAAAACTTCGTTAGGTGTTTTGCCAATCGTACGGTGGTGTGAACAGTTGTATGACGACGCCAACGAACCGAGAACGTTTATATATCTGTATGTGTTTTTATGTGTAAAATAGCGATGCATGTGTTAATTTATGGTATCTTCTTTTAACATCAACGTTTTGTCCCTTTAGCAACTGTATCAGGCGATTTATTTTTCAGAGGAATTAGCCACTGATATCTAGAGAATACATCTATTATGAATAGGAGGTAGCGGTATCCGTCATTATACACTGAATATCTTTGCATGTCTGTTAAATCCGCTGGCCAAATATAGTCAATCGAAGCCGCTGTTGTCTTGGCCGTTTTAAACCTTTATCGCACCGGTTTATGAAGTGTATAAGCATCCTGCTCCCGCAAAAACACTTCAACATCTATTTTTCCTACTCCGTAAACACCTCTGTAAAGTCTATTAACGCCTCCATAGGAGGCTGAGTTAGAAATGTCATAATAACGTTACTTAATAAGCACACCGGACAAAAAATTAGTCACCCCTAATAGCACCGATAGTAGGAAGTTCAAGGTCACACAGAGGGCGCTGATGTAGCATTGGTAAGTGACAAGTAGCGGTGACGTAGCACACAGGATCAGACCTGTTTCGTGAGGTGGTGAAGAACAAAGTGTGTGTTGGATATAGTCTGCAAATCGTTTTCAAACCAGAGAACAATTGCTCCAAGAAACCAATGAGGTTCTCCAGCGACCAATTTCCGAACGGACATTGCGACGAGAACTGCATGCGATGGACATCTGGAGCAGGGTACCACGGAAGAGGCCGCTGTTAACAGCAAGTCACAAATTGGCACGTTATAAATGGGCTCAGAGGCACAAAAACTGGACTGCGGCAGATTGGAAACGTGTAATTTGGTCCGATGAGTCCCGTTTTTGTTTGTTCTACAATGATGGGAGGCGACGAGTACATCGCAGGTCCAATGAAGCCTTTAATCCTGAATGCGTCGAAGGTGTTGTTCAGGCTGGAAACAGAAAGTGAAGCGCAGGAATAGACACCAACGGACTCTGGCGGAACTTCGGGACAGGCTGATGAACAAGTGGCAGCAAATCGATGTTCAGTACATGCACAACCTCGTAGAGTCTCTGCCTCGCCGGATTCGTGCGGTTATCAAGGCCAGAGGCGCCGTCACACGTTATTAGGTACATTCTGAGAGGGGTGACTAATTTTTTGTCCGGTGTGCTTATGTTAGCCATTTGCGTATTGTAGAGACAGGTGGATAAGTTGGCTGTTTGTTCTCTTCTTTCTCCTCTTCAGAGACGCTGCTGCTGAGGGCGATGGTGTACTCAGTTGTGACACATTTGAGACTTGATCCAAGTCTTTTAACCTATTCAGATTACCTACCAATGTTTTGGGGACATTTATTTGTTGTAGTCTTGCTTTAATATGCTTCCATCCTGTTGGTGAGGGCCTGTCCCACTTTCTCACCAGATAATGAGCAATATCAACTATATTGGATTCTTTTACCCTTGTTCCTTCAACAATGACCTTGACTGTATCGGCCTACTGTATGATGGGGTCCTCACTCAATAGATTATAAAGACTTAAGTGCGCTGTTCGCACTGTGCCTAATAACCACGCAGAGCTCTCTCGGATTCTTATAATCTTCGTACTAATGAAGAAATTTCTGCAAAGCCTCTTGGTACAAGATCCTTTTCTCATCAGGTGACTTTTCACTGTTTAATAGGGCTAGGAACTCGCTTTCCATTCTTTTAAGCCTACTTTTACGGAGTTCTAGAGCCGTGTCTGGAATCTTTGAACTTTGCAATGAAGCTTACATCTCGTGTGGAATCACTACCACCTTCTTCATTATATTAATCTAGTCAGTAAAGGAACAAAAACTGAAAATAAGATGGGTAGGAATGATCATCCTCTTTGTACAATAATTCGCTGTTTTCCCCATAGTTTGACTTTTATGAGCGAGCGCACGTATTATGTTCTTGTAACGACGTAAGCGAGCCTTCTGAGGGGGTTTCTTTGGCACATTACATTTACATTAAGACAAATTCCACAGATGGAATTTAAAAATTCGGTGTCGATATTTTTAACAAACAACTGTTGCAGTGCCCGGGGCAATCGTTAATAGATTTTTATAAATTCACGATATTTCTTCAACCTATTTGTCATTCTGGAATATACACCGTTTCAGGTTCGTTTGGGAATATATTCGTTCTTAGATGCCCCTAAACGTGTTTCGCGGGTGAAGGTCACAAAGTAAATATCTATAACGCTGACATGTGGTTTAGGCCTGTTCAAAAATCAACTTTTTCTTATTTTCATAGGTTTCTGTACATTTTCCCATGCTTTTTGAACTGAAAAAGCCGAAAATCACAACTAATTTGACCTAGGATGTTGGGAAGCATTGCCGCATGGAGCTTTAAATTTTCTGCCTTGAAATCGGCCAAAGCGCCAATTCCGGGGTCCTTGAATTATGTTTTGCACTTTAACTTTTGATCTAAACAAGATAGAGCAACAAATTAGGTATCAAATGAAAGAGCATAAAATTAATAAATAATAATAATAATAATAATAATAATAATAATAATAATAATAAATAAATAATAATTAATAATAATAATAATAATAATAATAATTATCTATCATTTTTCAGGAAACAACAGAAACTCAATCAGAATCTAGAAAACCATCTACAAGTTACAACTTCACAATGGCATTAGGCAAGGAGCTGAGGGAGCTCCGTGGGCGCACAGTTGATATCTCAGAACCTCCACGTATCCACAGGCAGGTGTCAACTGGGCCATCTACCAGATCTCTCACTGAAACTTTCCTGGTTGGATACCCTTCACCTTTTATCAGTGGTTCCCAGCTTCCCACCAACAGACAGGCGTTCCAGTATTTCCTTAATCTTCAGAATTTACCAGAAAATGCAGGGAGGCCCATGGTTCAAGACCTTGCATATGAAACAGTTGAATCTATCATCCCATTCTGGCAGATGGCTAGGATCAAGACAATGACCAAGTACAACGCAATGAAGCTCTTCATGAAACTACATGAGAAACATCGTGCTCTGGTGAAAAGCAAAGGAAGAGCAAGTAACCCTGGAGGAAAAAGAGGAGCATTTGTGCTGGAATTAGACAGCCTGTTCGATATAGGAGCTCCAGATGCAATCCAGGAAATACAGAACAACAGACTGTTATCCAGAGAGAAGAAAGATGAGGATATCAGGTTCTACGAAGGCCAAAAGACTGAGAGGAAAGGTCATATGTCTGGTCATGACAAGATTTTTGAGACAAGATCCCTGCAGCAAGCAGCGAGGAATGAAAGACTGCAGCATAGACAAGAACAAGGTAAAACTAATTACTTTGAACGTTACAAAAAGTTTTAAGTTTTACTCCATTGCGATATTTAGCATGTACTTAACAATTACTGTCTTAACATGTTGTACTATTTTACAGCTGCAGCAGAACAAGAGGCAGCTGTTCATGTGGATGACATTACCTGGGGTGACTCAACTGACAACGACGCTAACACAGAGGACATGGATTACCATCAGCCTCGTCCTGGATGTTCTCACCATCAAGACACTGTGACTAGTGTGACTTTGACGTTTCCAAGGAAGGTCATGGAATGTGATGTCATCTGCAATACAGCTGATCGTCTTGGTTTATCAGACAATCAAGTTACTGCCATGGTTTCTGCCACCTTGAAAGCTGGAGGGGCTGATCTGGATAACTTCGTCATCTCAACCTCAACAACACGTCGCAACAGAATGCTGTCTAGGTATAATATCAGCCAGAGTCACATGTCCAAGTTTTGTGAAAACCCCCCACAGTACGCTGCCTTACACTGGGATGGAAAGTTGCTCAAAGATGTCTTGGGCAGTGAACCTGGAAGTACCTCAGAGACTTTAGCTGTGCTAGTGTCTGGTCCACCTTCATACACTGAAGGAAAGTTATTGGGAGTACCTGTCATCGACAATTCTTCTGGCACAGCTCAGGCTGAGGCTTCAATGGATTTACTGGAGACATGGGAACTTACGGATAATGTTACTGCCCTTGTTTTTGACACTACATCCAGTAACAGTGGAGTTCACAGAGGAGCTGCCAAACTGCTAGAGAAAATGCTGAACAAAAAGGTGTTTTATCTGGCCTGTCGACATCACATCCTGGAAATCCTAGTAGGAGCAGTTTGGGAGAAGCTGTTTGGGAAGGTGAAGGGGCCAGATAATCCCTGGTTTGAGCATCTGAGGGATGTTTGGACGGACTTGTCCAAGGAAAACCCAAAGATGCTGGCTATCAGCAGCAAATGGCTGAAGGAAAAGAAGAAGAACAGTGAAGAAATACTCCAAGACATTCTAACAGCAGAAAGGCTTCCAAGAGCCGACTACAGGGAAATGGCTGAACTGACAGTCATTGTTCTTGGAGGAACGCCTCCTCGAGGTATTCACTGGAGTCGACCAGGCGCCATTCATCAGGCCAGATGGATGGCCAGAAACCTGTACTCCATGAAAATGCTGATGTTTGCAGATCAACTTGAGTACGACGAAGACACTGTATCAAAGCTGGAAAGACTCAACACTTTCCTTGCGCTGTTCTACACTCCTGTATGGATGATGTCAATGTCTGCTGCAGATGCTCCCGTGAATGATCTAAGTCTAATCCAGGACATGTTGAAGTACAAGAAAACTGACCCAGAGCTTGCTGATGCAGTACTTAATAAGATGGAAAACCACAAATGGTACCTGACGCAGGAAGTCTTGCCATTTGCCCTGTTCAGCAGTAGATTGAGTGACACATTGAAGCACGACATTGCTGCCCAGTTACATGCCACTGAGAAGCCAGACAGCTTCAGAACAGGAAAGCCTCTATTCAAGAGAGTCACAACTAAGACCACCCTGGTTGATCTCATTGGCCCAGAATCACATTTCCTGCTGGACACACTGAACATTGGATCCGAGTGGCTTCTGGAACCTGTCACGTCTTGGCCACAGAATGAGGACTACAGAAAAGCGTTCGACTATGTTAAGAATCTGAAAGCGGTGAATGACATTGCTGAACGTGGTGTCAAGATGATGAGCGACTTTGCAAATGTCATAACAACAGATGCCAAGCAAAGGGACTATCTCCTTCAAGCTGTGGAGTTCAACAGACGCCGCTTTGACAGCTTCAAGGAACAAACTCTCAACAACTGACTGTGTAAATGTCATTATGAAATTAATCATCATGTAATGCTTTCACTTCTTGATCGATTAGACTTGTGACAAAATGTTAATCTCAAATTTGTGTCATGAATAAGGCGCCTTGTCTGCCTTGAGTGTGAGAAAACGAATTTTGTGATATTTCTGAAATCTTTGTATGTACCAATGTGCCATTTCTTGTTCCAAGACTATCATAATTGTATGAGTTAGAAAGAGGATTAAAAACACTTTAATTTGGTGCCTATTTTGTTGCTCTATCTTGTTTAGATAAAAGGTTATAGTGCAAAACATGATTCAAGGGACCCCGGAACTGGTGCTTTTGGCCGATTTCAAGGCAGAAAAATTAAAGCTCCATGCGGCAATGCTTCCCAACAACCTAGGTCAAAATGGTTGTGATTTTCGGCCTTTTCAGGTCAAAAAGCATGGGAAAAAGTACAGAAACCTATGAAAATAAGAAAAAGTTGATTTTTGAACAGGGCTAATGTGGCTTCTTTATAAACCAACAAATTCTCCTTACGTTTATTCTGGAACATTTGATTGGCTAATACCCAAATTTGTGACACATCTCTACTTTGTGCGAATAAGACTTGATATTGTGTATTTAGCGACACATCGCACATGTATCTATTTTTGAAAAATAGATTCTGGTTGATGACAAATACGCTTATGTTAAGATGGTGGGAGAACACTGTAAAAGTCTCGGCAAACGTTTTATCCACTTCCAACATGAGATCGTCAATTACAATAACGGTATGCTCATTACTTTTTAACGAATTAACGTCATATACGCATTTGTGGAACAAAATTTCATCTTGGTACTGGTTGAACACTAACTGGTACGTCGAATAGCACCATATTACTTTATGCACAAATTTTGAGAACATCTCCCCCTTTTCTTTAATGACTTTAAGCATAAATACAATTTTCCACATCCTGTAGGGCTAGGTATAATACATGTGGATGGGCTTGTGAACCTGAATTTTTCTACAGTTTCTCTCTCTAAAACGTCACACCCCTAAGTGGGTCATTTACAAAATATTACAGATTTTGTGTGCTGTTCCTTATATTTTGTTTTTCTTCTTCCACGGAACCGTGAATGACGAAGATGTACAACCCCCCTTCATCGATATCACAGATGAACCTGTTGGCCGTGTAGCTTCAGAATCCTTCCCCGCTGACGAACCCTCAGCAGCTACACCTGTATCATGCGACAGTTCAAAGCGGAAGCATGATGAAGAGCCCTCCACGTCAGGTATAAAGCGTTCCGGGATTGTGCCGTTTGTTAGACCCCCAGTAATAGAGTCTCAACCCTCTACGTGTAACGACACAACCCCTAGAATAGTACCTTTCTCAAATATGCCCCATTATTCAGTTTCGGGTACTTCCTCCACAGCAGCTTCTCATACTGTGGAGGATGGTATAACATTCGAGTTGGTGCGCACCGCTACCCCCACCCCTGCCCTGACTAGAAATCGGGACGTGGTCAGGGTTGACCCTGGATCCCTGTATACCAACTGACTGCGACGCGTAGTTGAACGTATTGTGGAGTTTGCCCTTCAGAACCGCGACGAACGTGAAGTCCGGACGAGGTTGTCCTTCAGGTTCGTATCAGATGACGGGGACGTAGGTGATTTTTGGGTCTTAATACCGTCCAGACGTTTGGCAGCTGTAGATATGGAATATATCTTGGGCCGTATAATGCAGGCTTTTCAAAGTAGTACAGCCTTCAATATGGACAACTTCATGGTAGATATTGACAGAGTATGCTGGGTTGCGGGTCATAGTGCCACACCTTATACTCTTAATTTTAAATCTCCGGTTATTTACAGAAAGCATTTAAACGTCGATCGTGGTTGTGCTTTATAGCAATAGTCTTAGCTCATAGGTTCACTGTGCTAAATACATGGACGCAAAAAATTTGGCTGCCTATGGTTGTGCAGCGTGCTCGTAAATTGGCTTCAGATTGTAAACTTGAGTTTGAGTAATATGGGTCCTGAAGAACTGGGAAGGGCCGAGTAAAAAATGAATGCACTTCTAGTCGTATTTGGAATAGATGATCGTCGTAGGGCTGTGTATGTTTTTAAACGCTGTGTGAGAGATCGTACAAGACCTCTACTTATTTTAAGTTTGTTAGGAACATCATATCTCCACATCCGTAAAATAGAGGCTCTCTACGTCAGTTATGATAAAAGTCAAAAATATGGAAGGCATCATGATTTGTGTAAGGGATGTCTTGAGTTTGCTGATGATATGGTGAAACATTGTGAGGAATGCTACATGGTATGTGAGTAGTGTAAAAGCCCCAAATGTGAAAGTCGTTTAGTTGAAGCTGAGAAGAGTGAGTGTAGTGTGTGTAGACGTACATTTTTCTATAATAAATGCTTTGAACTCCTTAAAACAGTTGGTACTTGCAGGAAGATGAGGATTTGTAAGTGCGGTATTTTCACATGATGGATAACTGGGGTAATTTCAAACATATATGCGATGAAATTCACTATTCTACATGTCATGGAAAATTTAAGGCGGATGGAGTGAAGCATGTATGTTATATGAAAGATGCTAAGCCTAAAAATAGCCCTTGTACAACCGTGTACTACGATATAGAAATTTACACGAACGCTGAAACCAAAGAGGTTATTCCACATTTACTCGTAAGTCAGACTCTCTTTGATGAGTGCTTGGAGATCGAGTGTGGCGATTGCCACCAATGTGGAAAACGGACAAACGTTTTTAAAAAGACTGCACACGGCAGCCCTGTGAAACCTTTTGTATCCTATATTGTCAAATTAGCGGACAATTTAAAAAAAAATGACTGTGTATATTCTTGCCCATAACGGGGCGAAATTTAACACACAGTTCCTTTATAAGGAGTTGCTTGAACATGAGTCTTCTGCGATGTTTACAGGTGATCGCTTGAAAAGAGGCAAGAAACTAATACAGATGCAGATAAGAGGTAATGTACAGTTTAAAGACACCCTGCTGTTCACACCTTGTAAATTAACAAAGCTACCCAAGGTCATGGGGGTAGCCGCTGAAGTTTCAAATGGGTATTTTCCTTACACATTCCTCACTAGCGAAACTTTAAATTACGTAGGACTACCTCCACCCAAACATTACTTTAACTACACCAACATGAGTGATAGTGAGCGTCAAGATTTTGACTGCTACTACAACAGTTTTAATGAAGCTAGTCCATAAAATATAGCCGATGAATATGAACGTTATTGCGTGAATGATGTGCATGTGCTTAGGGTATTTTTCCAGGCCTTTAGAAGGATGTACATAGCCCCTTTGAAATGCGGACCGCTGCAAGTTGCGACCACGATCGCCTCATTATGTTTTACAGTGTTCAAGATTAACTTCGTGCCTAAAGACACCTCAGTAGTCATTCACAGAAACAACCCCCCGCAGTTATGGGCACAAGGCAATTTACTGGCTCATACACCTACAGCAGCAGCCCGGGCTATACATAAAATATGCCCGCAACACGGGTGAAGTACCCGTTTAGGTCAATGGTCGTGTTTTTTGGGTTGATGGCCTAAGTGAGGATCCAGCCACTGGTGAGAAGACTGTGTATTCCTTTAACGGCTGCTAATGGCATGAATGCCCACATCTTGAGTGTGCCGTCACAGGGGACCTTTATGGAAGATCCCCGGCCGAGAGCATCGCATGGACTCGTAACTGCGATCAACTTATAGGCTCCCAGTTCACTCACAAAATCGTGTGGGAGTATGAAGAAATAAGGGCCATCAAACGTTCAATGGTGCTGGACCCCCTCAAATGCGGTGACAGCTTGTTTGGAGGGCGTACGAACCCATTTAAGCTATACTTTCCGCCTACGGAGGGCTTGACACTACATTACTACGACTTCTGCTCTTTATACTCGTATGTGATGAAGAACAATCCGTACCCCGTAGGTGCGCCTGAAAAAATGGTGGGTCCCACCATACTAACCATCGAGGAGTTTTCAGCTAACTTGAATGAGCGCTACTTTGGACTCTCTTTCGTAGACGTGCTCCGCCCTCGCAATTTATGGATGCCTATCTTACCGGTCGTTATAGATCACAAGCTCATATTTCCCCTGTGCGTGAAGTGCGCAGAAGAGAACAACGGTGATTGCAACCATACATCCAACCAGAGTAAGATCAGAGATGTATACACTAGCCATGAGCTGGCCCCAGCCGTTCGACATGGATACAGAATTTTTAAGATAACTTTGGTGTAGAGGTTTCAGAAGCTACCCAACCTTCTCTAGCCATATATAAACGCTTTTTTGAAGGATAACGTAGAAGCATCAGGATATCCGCGAGGGGTTGATACCGAAGATGAAAAACGGCATATATTCAGCTTTACCGTGCCCATGAAGGTATACAGCTTGACCGTTCCCAAATTGTTAAGAATCCTGGCAAGCGCTTTAGTGCAAAATTTTGTCTAAACAGTCTTTTGGAAAAATTTGCACAGAATACAGGCAAAGGAAACGTTCATTTGACACAAAGTTGTAGTGAAATCTGGGATTATGTCAACGCCCCCGATAAAGAGGTTATGGAGATCGTGAATGTAGGTAATACTTACATAATAAAGTACATCACCGAACTGGCCACAGATACCTAACGGGTTACAAACATTCCTGTAGCCAGCTTAACAACGGCTTACGCCCGGATCAAACTTTAGGGTCTACTGCACTCTCTTGGACGGAGGGTGCTGTACGCTGACACAGATAGCGTGATATTCACAGCGAGGGAGGGTGAATACATGCCCGCTATTGGGGAATTCCTCGGAGAGCTAACTGACGAGATCAAGGACGAGTATGGTGATGGTGCATACGCAGACTCGTTTGTATCAACAGTGCCAAAAACCTATGGTTTACGGGTGAGGGTGGGGGATGATATAAAGTATATCGTGAAGGCTAAGCCTATCACGCTTAACCATGCGAACCGTCGATTCGTTAACTTTGACTCGTTGAAGGAACTAGTGTGCTTGGAAGATGAGGGTGACCAGCCACCCCAACTGAATGTTTGGACGCACAATTTTCGGGCGCAGAAACTGGGGTGTGTGAAGGAACTTAGGGGCACGAAGGTATGCCGTAACACCTATAGGAAGCATTATCAGGTGTATTGTTAACGATATGTTTATTTATCACGTATATTTGCTTCAGTTAAGGTTTCATTTTCTCCTTTGCGTGCGTGCGTGTGTGTGTACAATAAAAAGCTAAGCTTCGACCACTGTAAGATCGGTCACGTGACTCCTGCCACTACCTGAACATATCTCTATCCATGCGTGCTCAGTTGACCTCTGCATACCCTTGAGCTCAGATGTGTATTCTCCTGCGTAGACGAAAAATAGTAATGGCTACTTTTAAAATTGCGTTTCAACGTAAATGAAGTGTACTCGGCAAAGTGCCAAGATGTGGTGGATACTGAAAAACTCCCAATTCCACCCTCCTTTGATACTTTTAAGGCTAAATTAAGCAGTGCGAGGGACCAAGATGTTCAAATACTCTACGGCTATTCTGGCGAGGGCATTGTAGGATTTCATAGTACCGTGTGACCACAAAAATTGTCCCTGTTTTTAATCGCTTATTACTCAGTCATTATTGCAGCTTCACAAATGAAATAAAAAGCATTCGAAAGAGAACATTTTAAAGTTTTATTTAATTTTTTCAATATCCTGGATACGAAATCAGTACTTATAAAAAAATGACAGTTTTATCCACCACAATCATGGGTTATTTGTCGTGTGACCACAAAAACTGTCCCTGTTTTTAATCGCTTATTACTCAGTCATTATTGCAGCTTCATAAATGAAATAAAAAGCTTTCGAAAAAGAATATTTAAAAGTTTTATTTAATTTTTTCGATATCCTGGATACGAAATCAGTACTTATAAAAAAATGACAGTTTTATCCACCACAATCATGGGTTATTTGTCGGACATGCAACGTGTTTTCATCGTAGAAGAGATGATCAAACATGGCTCGGTAGTTGCCACCCAACGGTCTTTCAGATGACAATACGGTCAGCAAAGGACCATAGATCCTAAAACGATTCGCAGGATTTTCGCAAAATGGAAACATCACGGCTCAATCAAGAACATGCATAAAGGCAACTCTGGGCGCAGCAAAGGTGTACGAACCGCTGAAAACATTGATTCAGTCGCAAATCAGCTTGAAACGGACAACAAGAAATCTGTGAGACGACTATCAGCTGTGACAGGAATCAAACTGGAGAGCATTCGGAAAATAATCACGTTGGATTTGAGAATGAAGTCATTCAAAATTATGTTTGCAACAGCTTAGCGAACAAGACTACCAGCGTCGTTTGATGTTTTGTGAACGCATTGAAACAATAATTGAATAAAACCAGATAAGATTAAGTGACATAATATTCAGTGATGAATGCCACATCTATCTCAATGGGTTCATCAACAGACAGAATTACCGGTGTTGGTCACAAAACAAGCCAAATATACACTTGGAGAAACCTCTGCATTCACCAAAAGTTACTGTCTGGTGTGGTTTGAGTAGCAGCAAGGTTTATGGTCCTTACTTTTTTGAGGACCCAGAGACAGGAGACCGCTTTCAGTAACTTCAGAAAGATATGTAGAAATGCTGAACACTGTTTTTGAACAAGAAAACTGCAGTAACAAGTGGTTTCAGCAAGACGGAGCAACAGCCCACACAACTAGGCAATCACTGGAATGTTTAACAAGATTTTTTGAACAAAGATTCATTTCTCATCGCTCGCAGTTTCCCTGGCCCGCAAGATCTCCCGATCTATCACCTATGGACTTTTTTATCTGGGGATTTGTCAAAGACAAAGTATTCATGCAAGAGCCATCCTCTATCGAAGAATTAAAGCAAGCGGTGGTAGAGAGTGTACAGTCCATTGAATGCAGCGTTTTGGAAAATGGAATAA
Source organism: Bathynomus jamesi (assembly GCA_023014485.1). NCBI lineage: Eukaryota > Metazoa > Arthropoda > Malacostraca > Isopoda > Cirolanidae > Bathynomus > Bathynomus jamesi. The sequence goes on along the minus strand of JAJOZX010001404.1, from coordinate 574,380 downwards.
ATAACTTCCTTTCCCGTTGTGTGAAATGTAAGAATGTCCAGGAACGTCACTTTGAACACATGTAGAATAAATTAAAACTTTAAAATGTTCTTTTTCGAATGCTTTTTATTTCATTTGTGAAGCTGCAATAATGACTGAGTAATAAGCGATTAAAAACAGGGACAGTTTTTGTGGTCACACGGTACAAACGATGTATTGAAGTATGTTGTAGACCTAACCTTTATGAAAGCTCACATATACCACGAAGTAGAAGAAACAACACGTTCAAAAGATAAGCAAAGATTATGGACAAGCGATATTATGTCATGTTACATCATACCGACTACTCGTACCCTACGGTTGAGAATGTAAATCTTTTAATCATGGAGAATCTTAAGTATTTTTACCACTATATTAATATATATCATCATGAGGTTTGTAGTGAGGTTGTGGCTAACGGCTTGTGTGAGTTTTTAACAAACTTTAGAGACGAGTATCGCTGGTTAAACAAATAAATATGGGCATTTGCTTCTCTCAAATAGTGCTCCGGATTGTGAAGATGTTTAGTTTGTGGAAATGAACGTCTGGTGAGTGATAAAACATTAAAACCGGTATTGCTTCATGTATCGGAAAATTCTGTTTGCCCAGTATAATGGGCACAAGTATTCGAACAAACCCGTACACGCTTCAGCAGTTTATGGTGTGACTCGCTTCCCCCATCGAGCCGCCCACTCGTGTACCTCACCCCTCCGAAACACACGAGTTCGAACAAACCTGTAAACGTTTCATCGGCTGACTCACTCCACCGTCGAGCCGATCCGCTCACCTGTGGCTCATAGTCATCTCAGAGCTTCAACCGACTGGACGTGTGAATACGATGGAACTTCCTTTGAGAAGCATTCTCAATGCCGCGTACGATGTGTCCGTGACGAAGTCATTGCGCGTGTTCAGGCGTGAAACCGGCACTATTAACTATGTACGTTAAGCGATTTGCAGGCAAGCAAGCAAATGTAATGTTATTTATTTAAGTGTTGAGGAGATGAATAGAGTCTTCGTGATAGTTGAGAAGTGGGGTGAGGACCGTTATAAAATACCTGCAGGTGTAGGTACAAGAAGAGAACAGATTAGTGGTGCCACCTCATATTCCGTTGTTTGCACGTTGTGTATAAATAGCAAGCAGCCATGCATTGATATACGACTGATGTGAAAGAATGCATCTGATAATAACGTTCTTGTCCCTACGTGAAACCGTTTCATCCTCGACAGAATGTTTGAAATCGTCGGATTCCACAAGCTGAAGCCTATATTAGCCGCTCGTGTTACGGATATGAATTATTTTAACACGGTTCTTGAATACGCATACACCACTCTGCTCGACGGATTTATCGAATGTAGCAATGAACAAGGCGAGAATAGTCTAGAGCTGGATGCATATTTAAAAGGTTTAGACTCTTCGAAATATCCCGAACTTTTGTACAAAGCACTTGAGCGGTATAGGGCCGAGCTTGCCTACACTGTTCACTCTGAAGAGTTGTATCTCTATATCATGAGTAGCTGTCGTTGCGACTTGGAAGATTATTTCAATTGCCGCAATGCAGAGTGAAGAAGAGTTCACGATTGTAAAGCTTGGGACGGTAAGAAAAAAGCGCTCGATTGGAAATGAGTGTTTATAAACTTGTATTTAATAGTGATGTGGTTAACGATGTCCTCTTTATGCCTGCTTTTGATTGTATTCTAGCCGTGTTTAAAGATAACTTACTAGTCGAATGGAAAGTGGGCACAAAAATAGTATTACACGATATGAAGGCCATTTATACCGAGAAGAGGTATCCGTATACTTGAGCGGTGCAGTAATGGTTGGACGTATTTTCCGTGTGGTGCAAAGCAATAATGATGTGAATGTAGACTCGATTACGTGTGAGTTTAGCGTTTTGCGCGTAGAATATAAAGTATTTTGATGTATATTTAGTTTCAATATATTTAATTATTTAATTATATATATATATATATATATATATTTTTTTTTTTTTCCTGTACTAATGTGCAACTTATTATACTCCTTCGTTTTCTATATTATTATTTTATTATTTTCAATATATTTAATTATTTAATATGGCTGTTTGTGTGTATATATATATATATATGGGAATGAGCTCAGAATGGTTCCCTGAGGATTATATATATTTTTTTTCCTTGTCCTATACTAATATACTGATGGTTATACTACATCGTTTTGTATATTTTTGATTATATATATGTATATATATATATATATATATTTCTCGTTCGTATTTCTTATGCTATTATTATTTTTTGATCATATATATTCCATTGTATATTTATTTTGATTACATATTCATCGTTCGTATTTCTTATGCTATTATTATTTTCGATCATACAGGGTGTCCCGAAAAACCTATATACTCTTTATAGCATCATATATTTTATAATTAAAAAAAAATATATTGTTATAGCAATTGCCAATGAAAGGTAAATTAGTAATCTAAGTGATCAAAATGTTATAGCGAGTTGTTTGCATATAAAATTTAATTAACTACGCCAAGTGCTCAAAATGTTCTCCGGCGGCATGAATGCACTTTTGAATGCGTCGACTAAGCCTGGCCTTGTTTTATCAAAGGTCTTGTAATGGCGAAGCCTATGGACCGAACGTAGTCTAGTCACTCACTAGCTTGCTTCGGACTTAGCCTACGCACTCATTCCACAATACAAACTCTACAACATTCAACTTTATTCAGTTCAGCAAAAGAATCCACGTTGCGTAAACGTTTGACACTGGAGCAAAGAAAAAGTGTTCTGAAATGGTATTGGAAATTTGAGAATGTGTCCGAAGTCCAGCGGCAATGGATCCGGGAATTTGGTACAAAGCCACCGACACGTCTCGCCATTACAAGCATCCGTGACAAGTTTGAGGCAGAGGGATCTGCTCAAGATATGCACAAGCGAAGATCTGGACGACGCAAATCAAGTGCGAGTGATGAAAACTCTGTTTTAGTGTTGCAAAAATTTAATCGAATACCACAGAAATCAGTTAGGCAATGCGCCCGTGAGACCGGAATCAGCAAATCAGGTGTTCACCGGATTTTAAAGTCGCCAAAATGGAAAAGCTACATTCCAAGTCTGTTACACGCCATGACTGAAGATGACCCTGATCGCAGACTCGAATTTTGTGAATGGTTTCAGTCAATGGAAGCCGAAGACGTACAGTTTGCCAACAAAATCGTGTGGTCTGATGAAGCTACCTTCAAGCTGAATGGCACAGTAAATCGACACAACTGCAGGTACTGGTCACTTGATAATCCACACGTTTATGTGGATAAACATGTTAATTTACCAGGATTAACAGCATGGTGTGGTTTATCATCCAGGGGTTTGGTTGGACCATTTTTCTTTAATGGGACAGTTACCGGTGCCGCATATCTCGACATGCTGCGGACAGAAATTATACCTGCAGTTCGGAAGTTGTTTGGAAACGACGACTTTTACTTTCAACAAGATGGATCCCCCCTCATTATCATTGTGATGTCAGAAGGTACCTCGATGAAACGTTGCTTAACCGTTGGATATGACGAAGAGGAAGCGTTGAGTATCCTCCACGTTCACCGGACTTGACTCTACTTGATTTTTACTTGTGGGGCTACCTGAAGGATGCGTCTTATGGTACAAGACCTGCAACACTCGAACACCTTAAGGATGCAATTAGGGAAAAGTGCGGGACCATCACAGCATCCACATTAGTCCATGTCTGCGAATCAGTTAGTCGACGCATTCAAAAGTGCATTCATGCCGCCGGAGAACATTTTGAGCACTTGGCGTAGTTAATTAAATTTTATATGCAAACAACTCGCTATAACATTTTGATCACTTAGATTACTAATTTACCTTTCATTGGCAATTGCTATAACAATATATTGTTTGTTTTTTTAAATTATAAAATATATGCTGCTATAAAGAGTATATAGTTTTTTTGGGACACCCTGTATATATTCCACTGTATATTTATTTTTTATATATTTCGTGAAATTGAATCCATTAATTCGTCTAAATAAACAGAATGATGTAATGGTGTTATATTTAATTCTTTTGGTTGTACACGACATTAATTACATCAAATGATTAATTACATCAAATGGCTGCCTTCTAAAACGGCTGACGGATTTCTAAGCCAACTGTCAAAAATATCTGGCTAGTGCAATCGGGCAACTCAATAATGTACACCTGAAGAAGCCATTTACGCATTCTAAGTCAACTGGCTGGTTAAGCCAACTGGCGAGAATATATGCTTTAATTAAATAAATAGCGCAATCTGGCAGCTCAGCCAGATAAGCCGACTGGCTGATTAGGAACATATTAAGATAACGCCCGCTCGGCTGAAGTCTTAATATGCGCTTGGCTCCTGCCAGGCGAACACCTCTCTTCCTCTCTCTCCTTCTCTCTTTTTCTTGGGTGATAACTCCGCCTCCAATTTGCATAACCCTTTGTTGCACTTGCAACATTCCCCCCTCCCCCTTTGTTGCATAACATCGTGCACCATTCTCCCTGCCCTTGTTGCATAACCTTATGCAACATTGATCGACATTTGCAATTGCCTTGCACTCTCTCCTTTCGCACCCACACTACTAATGCCAATTTGTAGGTACAGTTGTACAACCAAGAAATCAGAGAATCAAAATCATTAAAAAATAATTTAAGAGAATTTGAAAGGTAAATCCATTCCACTTTTTCTTCTAAATCTTAAATTTCTCTGCATGAGATTGTTTCATTTCTTACCTTTTAACACTTCTCTTGTTCTATTGTTAGTACCGTCGTCTATCAACATGATGGTGCTCCTTGTCACTATGCCAAAATTGTTCAGGATTATCTAAATCGACGTTTTCCAAATCGCTGGATCGGACGCGGAAGCAACAGACCTTGGCCAGCGAGATCACCAGATTTAATCCCTTTAGATTTCTTTGCATGGGGCTTTATCAAATCGCACGTCTATCAGACGAAGATTACGAGTCTTGAAAACTTACGTACACGTATACGAACTGCTGCAGATAACATAACCCCGCAAATACTCCAGAATATGTTTAGAAATGCTGCGGAACGATTTGAGCTGTGCAGGAATACTGATGGGCGTCACGTCGAATCCTACTCTCAATTATTTAATAAATGTTACCGCTTAATCATTTTATGATTGAATTCCATATAATTTCCAAGTGCTTCACAAAAATAGATCCTGACTTTATGTACACCCTGTATTTTGTTTGTGTCCCTTTGCAAGGCCTCCACTTCATTTGCATCGCAGATTTTTCTGCTGGCTGATCTTTGTAACGTCGGCAAATGATGTTACTATACTGTTGCTGTTAAATCCATTGTCTTTTTCTGTTAGCATGATAATGAACATGAGTGGGGCCAGCACTGTACCTTGTGGTACTGAGCTGCGTACTTCTGATTCTGATGATGATATACCTTGAATTTTGACCACCTGTAGTCATTCTCTGAGGAAGTTGTAGATCCACTTTCCCACTTTGCCTGTTATTCCCTTATGTTTCATTTTATGTGCTATTATACCATGATCGCATTTGTCGAAAGCTTTAGCAAAATCCGTGTATATGACATCATAATTTTCGTTACCTTCAAGTGCATCTAGGATATTGTTATAATGCTCTATAAGTTGTAATAGACATGATCTTCCCGATCGAAATCTGTGCTGATTTTCGTTGAAATTTTCCAGTCTCCAAGAAGTCATAGATTTTCTCCTTGACTATTCCTTCAAATATTTTGGTGAGGTGGGACGTCACTGACACTAGTCTATAGTTCTTTGTTTGAGATCTATCCCCGCCTTTATATATAGGGACAATGTTTGCTCTTTTCAAGAGCTCGGTATTTCCCCATTATCTAGGGATCTTCTCCATATCCGGTATAAGGGTGTAGTAATTTCATTTTTACAGTTTTTAATTAATAGTGCGTTCCATTTGTCCGGACCTGCAGCTGAATGTGATTTCGTTTGTCCTTTAGCTCTCGCTACATCTTCTGGGGTAAAATCAAAGTCTGTTATACATTCTCCTTGCAATTTCTCTTCGAAGAATGCATCTATGTCAGGTATCGCTTTGCCACTTTTTGGGGTACATATATATATATATATATGCCCAGATAAGTTAATTGAATGCCGGGTTAGGTCAAATGAATGCCCGGTTAGATTAGTTGAATGCCTTTTAGGTCAACTGTACGCCCTTGACGATTGGCTAAGTTAAGTCGTGATATTTTCGTTAAAACTAACGAAAATTTCACGACTTAACCTATATATATATATATATATGTGCCCCGTTAGGTTAACTGAATGCCCGTTAGGTTAATTGTACACTGTTGACGATTGTTTAGGATAAGTCGTAAGATTTTCGTTAAAACTAACGAAATATCACGACTTAACCTAACCAATCGTCAAGGGCGTACAATTAACCTAACCGGGCATTCATTTAACCTAAACAGGAATTCAATTAATCTAATCGGGCATTCAGTTGACCTAACCAGGCATTCAATTAACCTAACCGGGCTCCCTAACCGAACTCCTTACTGAACGGACGCATTCCCTGCTCTCTAATATTGTTTCTACTTTAGGATATTGCCGATAAATTTACTGTTGGAAAGTTCTGAATTTTATATACTTTTGTTCATATTCACATCGTTATAATTAAGTAACTGAATATTAGGGTTTTTAGCGATTTAGAAGTTTTCCTAGCGTGCCCGCTTACTTTAACTTAAACTTCTGATGGTTATAAACGTTAACTCCCTTACTTTGCGCGATGCAGTCGCAGAAAGCGTCGTGTGCTAGGTGTGTGGTTAATCGATGGTATACGGATTTTAAAGATTACAATGGCGGTCATCCTATGGCGATTACCGAGAGATCGGTTTGTTTCTTTTTGTGAATTAAACGAAGAGATAGTTGATTTAAAACGTTGTGTACGCGAGGTGGGGGAAAGACTTGCAATGCTTGATGAAGGCAGGGGTAGGCTTACAGTTAACGAAGGCCGAAACTATACTAACGTTGAAGACGTTAGTAAGTTGAAGGGTGAGGTTAGGAACCTAGTTTCTAGTATAGGTAGCTTATCGGGAAGGTTAGACAGAGTTGAGGAAGGGGTTAAGGTTGGTCCGAGATTAGTAGACTGGGAGGGATTTAGAGAAGTTAAGGGTGGAGCTAGGCCACGTATGTTAGGTGATAGGAATTCCTCCCCCAGTCGAGGTTTCGAACCCTTTCGCCCAGTTGGAAAGGGATTTGAACGAGGGGGAGTAGTGTGGGCGCAAAATGTTAGAGTGCAATGCAATTGAAAATGTTGATCAATATTGCAAAGGAAATGTTGCAATAGGTTATGCAACAAGGGCAGAGGGGGAATGTTGCAAGAGGTTATGCAACAAAGGGGGTTATGCATCTATGGGGGAGGGGTTACCCTCCAGGCTGCAATGAACACCCCCAGCATGCTGGGGGAGACCTCTTTGGGGGAGAAGTTGGGACGGCTTCACCCACCAAAGGGTATACCTAACCTAAGAGAGAAAGGAGGAGATAAGAGTGTTCCTTGGCTCCTGCCAAGCGCATATTAAGACTTCAGCCGAGCGCCCGCTGTCTTATAAGGTCCTAATTCGCCAGTTGGCTTAGAAGGCTTCTTAAAAGGCGTAAATGGCTTGTTCTGGTGTGCATTATTACGGTTGAGTTGTCAGATTGCGCTATTTAATAAATTAAAGCATATATTCTGGCTTTCCGCCAGTTGGCTTAATCAGACAGTGGCTTAGCCAGCCAGTTGACGTAAAATACCTAAAAGGCAGATGTATATATTACCTTTTCAACTGCCAAATTGCGCTATTCAGCTATTCTTGACAGATGGTTTAGAAATCCGTCAGTCGGTTTAGAAGGCAGCCATTTGGTATAATTAAATGATAATATCGTTTACAACCAAAAGAATTAAATAAAACACCATTACGTCATTCTGTTTATTTAGACGAATTATTGGAATCAGTTTCACGAAATACACAGAAAATAAATATACAATCAAACGATGGAATATATATGATCAAAAAATAAAATAAAAAATAATAATAGCATAAGAAATAAGGACGAGGCATATATATATATATATATATATATATATATATATAAAATAAAAATATACCAAATGTTGTAGTGTAAACATTAATATATAGTACATGAAAAAAAAAATATACAGTTATATTAAATAATTAAATATATTGAAAATAAAAATAATATACCAAACAAAGGAGTATAATCATCAACATATTAGAACAGGAAAAATATATGCACACACAATTATATTAAATAATTACAAATATTGAAAATAAATATACATCAAAATACTTTATGTTCTACGGCGTAAAACACTAAACAAACACGTAATCGAGTCTACATTCATATCATTATTGCTTTGCACTACGCGGTAAATACGGCTTAACATTATTTCACCGCTCAAGTTATACGGATACCTATACTCGATATAAATGGCCTTCATATCGTTCAATACTATTTTTGTGCCCACTTTACATTCGGTTGGTAAGTTATCTTTAAACACAGCTAGAATACACTCAAAAGCACGCAAAAAGAGGGTATCGTTAGCAATCACGGCATTATTAAATACAAGTTTATAAACACTCTTTTCCAATGGAGGGTTTTTTTCTTACCGTCCCGAGCTTTTCAATCGTGAACTCTTCTTTACTCTGCATAGCGGCAATTGAAATAATCTTCCAAGTCGTAACGACAGCTAGTTATTATATAGAGATACAACTCTTCAGGGTGAACAGTGTAGGTGAACTCTGCCCTGTACCGTTCAAGTCCTTTGTACCAAAGTTCGGGATATTTCCAAGAGTCTAAACCTTTTAAATAAGCATCCAGCTCTAGTCCATTCTCGCCTTGTTCATTCCTACATTCGATGAATCCGTCGAGCAGAGTGGTGTATGCGTATTCAAGAACCGTGTTAAAATAAATCATATCCGTAACACGAGTGTCTAATATAGGCTTCAGCTTGCGGAATCCGACGATTCCAAACATTCTGTCGAGGATGAATCGGTTTCGCATAGGGACAAGAACGTTGAGGATGCATTCTTCCACACCAGTCGTATATCAATACATGGCTGATTGTTATTTGCACACAACGTACAAACAACGGAATATGAGGTGGCATCACTAATCTGTTCTTTTCTTGTACTAACACCTGCAGGTATTTTATAACGGTCCTCACCCCACTTCTCAACTATCACGAAGACTCTATTCATCTCCTCAACACTTAAAAAAATAACATTACGTTTGTTTGCTTGCCTGCAAATCGTTTCAAGTACATAGTTAATGGCACCGGTTTCACGCTTGAACACGCGCAATGACTTCGTCACGGACATATCGTACGCGGCATTGAGAATGCTTCTCAAAGGAAGGTCCATCGTATTCGAGGAGTGCACGTCCAGTCGGTTCAAACTCTGAGATGACTATGACTATGAGCATCCGGTACGCTGTTTAGCTTGGGGAATAGGTGTGGGGGCGTGAGTCACACGGGCGAAAAGTATACGGGTTTGTTCCAACATGAAAGAGTCATGTGAATACTTGTGCCCCATTATACTGGGCAATGAAAGAGAATTTTTACGATACATGAAGCAATACCGACTTTAATGTTTTATCACTCCCACTCACCAGAATGCCCACCAGAACTTTTCGTTCATTTACAAGAACTAAACACATCTTATTCACAATCCGGTGCACTATTTGAAAAACATATGTCCATATTTTTCCTTTTTGCTTAGCAGACGATACTCGTCTCTAAAGTCTGTTAAAAACTCGCACAGGCCTTTAGCCACAACCTCACTACAAACCTCGTTATGATATATATATTAATATAGTGGTAAAAATACTTAAGATTCTCTATGATGACAAGATTTACATTCTCAACTGTAGGGTACGAGTATCGGTATGATGTAATATGACATAATATCGCTTGTCACACCACTCATCATGACTCACTAACTATAACCGTTGCTTATCTTCTGCACGTGTTGTCTCTTCTAATTCACGGTATATGTTCCACGAAATCCTACAATGCACTCGCCAGAATACCGTAGAGTATGGTACCTCTTGTTCCTTCGATCGGTTCAATGTGGCCTTAAAAGTATCAAAGGAGGGTGGAATAGGGAGTCTTTCAGTATCCACCACATCTTCACACTTTGCAGAATACCATTTCATAAACGTTGGACACGCAATATTAAAGGTAGCCATTACTAATTTTCGTCTACGTGGAAAAATACACGTCTGAGATCCAGGGCTTGCAGCGGGCAACTGAGTACGCAGGGATAGAGATATACTCAGGTCGTGGCAGGAGTCACGTGACCGATCTTACAGTGGACCGAGCTCAGGAATGTACACAAGCACGCACGCAAAGGAGAAAGTGAAACGTTAGTTGAAGCACGATTTATTTAATAAACGAATTGTTCAAGGTATATATTTACAGATATATGTAATAAATAAACATATCGTTAACAATACACATATATAAATATATATATAAATACAATCAAGGATTAAGGTATTCAAAGGGTACGGTATCGTAGGAACCAGCCACCAGGTAACGTTTCCTATAGGTGTTACGGCATACCTTCGTGCCCCTAAGTTCCTTCACGCCCCCCAGTTTCTGCGCCCTAAAATTGTGGGTCTCCACAGTAAGATGGGGTGCGTAGTCGCCCTCATCTTCCAAGCACAATAGATCCTCAAAAGAGTCAAAGCTAACGACTCGTCGGTTCGCATGGTTAAGCGTGATACCCTTAGCCTTCACGATATATTTCATATCCTCCCCCACCCTCACTCGTACTCCATAAGTTTATGGCCTTCTTGATACAAATGAGTCAGCGTATGCACCATCACCATACTCATCCTTGATCTCGTCAGTTAGCTTTCCGAGGAATTCCCGAATAGCAGGCAAGTATTCACCCTCCCTCGCTGTGAATATTACGCTATATGTGTCAGCGTACAGCACCCTCCGCCAAGAGAGTGCAGTGGTCCCCAAAGCTTGAAGCGGACGTAGGCCGTTGTGAAGCTGTGTTTGTTACCCGTGAGGTATCTGTGGCCAGTTCAGTGATGTACTTTATTATGTAAGTATTAATTACAATCACGATATCCATAACCTCTTTATCGGGAGAGTTGGCATAATCCCAGACTTCACTATAACTGTGCAAAATGAACGCTGTATTCTGTGCAAATTTCCCCCCAAAACTGTATAGACACAACTTTGCACTAAAGCGCTTGTCAGGATTCTTAACAATTTGGGAACGGTCAAGCTGTATACCTTCATGGGCAAGGTAACGCTAAATATAAGCAGTTTTTTCATCTTCGGTGTCAACTCCTCGCGGATATCGCAATGCTTCTACCTTATCCTTCAAAAAAGCGTTTATATATGGCGTGAAAAGGTTGGGCAGCTTCTGAAACCTCCATACCTCAAGTATCTTAAGTATTCTGTAGCCATGGCGAACGGCTAGGTCCAGCACAGGGCTTGTATATACACCTCGAATCTTACGCTAGTAGGTTGTATGGTTACAATCACCGTTGTTCTAATCTGCGCACTTCACGCACAGGTGAAACATGAGATTGTGGTCTATAACGACGGGTAAGATCGGCATCCATAAATCGCGAGGGGGGAGCACGTCTACGAAAGAGTGTCCAAAGTAGCGCTCACTCAAGTGAGCTGAGAACTCCTCAATGGTTGGTAGGGTGGGAACCACCAGTTTTTCAGGCGCACTTATGGGGTACGGATTGTTCTTCATAACGTAGAGGTATAAAGAGCAGAAGTCGTAGTAATGGAGTTTCATGCTCTCTGTAGGCAGAAAGTATAGCTTGAATGGGTTTGTACGCCCTCCAAACAAGCTTCCACCGCATTTCAGGGGGTCGAACACCATTGAACGTTTGATGGCCCTTATTTCTTCACGGTACTGGCGATCTGTTTCCATCCGTGCATCATACACATGCTCCCACACGATCTTGTGAGTGAACTGGGTGCCTATAAGTTGATCGCGGTTACGGGTCCATGCGAGGTTGTCGCGGGGGATCTTCCATAAAGGTTCCCTGTGACGGCACACTCAAGATGTGGGCATTCATCCCACCAGCAACTGTAAAAGGAGTACACAGACTTCCTACCTGTGGTTGGATCCTCACTTAGACCATCAACCCAAAAAACACGACCATTGACCTTAATGGGTACTTCCCCCGTGTTGCGGGCGTGTTTTATGTATACCACGGTCTGTTGCTGTAAGTGTATGAGCCAGTAAATAGCCTTCTGCCTATAACCGTGGGGATTGTTTCTGTGAATGACGGCTAAGGTGTCTTTAGGCATGAAGTTATTCTTGAACACCGTAAAACATAATGAGGCGATCGTGGTTGCGACTTGCAGCGGATCGCATTTGAAACGGGTTATGTACATCCTTCTTAAGGCCTGGAAACATACTCTAAGCACGCGCATATCATTCACGCAATAACGTTCACATTCGTCAGCTATATTGTATGGACTAGCTTCATTAAAACTGTTTTAGTAGCTGTCAAAATCTTCATGTTCACTATCACTCATGTTGGTGTAGTTAAATTAATGTTTTGGGGGAGACAGTCCTACGTAGTTTAAAGTTTCGCTAGTGAGAAATGTGTAAGGGAAATACCCTTTTGAAACTTTAGCTACTACGCCCATGACCTTGGGTAGCTTGGCTAACTTACAAGGTGTGAAGGGCAGTGTGTCTTTAAACTGAACAATTCCTCTTATCTGCACTTGTATTAGTTTGCTGCCTCTTTTCAAGTGGTCCCCTGTAAACATCGCAGACGACTCGTGTTCAAGCAACTCCTTATAAAAGAAATGAGTGTCATATTTTGCCCCGTTATGGGCAAGAATATACACAGTCATTTTTTGAATTTGTCCGCTAATTTGACAATATAGGATACAAAGAGTTTCACAGGGCCGTCGTGTGCAATCGTTTTAAATACATTTGTCCGTTTTTCACATTTGTGATACTCATCACACTCGATCTCCATGCACTCATCACAGATAGTCTGACTTACGAGTAAATGTGGAATAACCTCTTTGGTTTCAGCGTTCGTGTATGTTTCTATATCGTAGTACACGGTTATACAAGGGCTATTTTTAGGCTTAGCATCTTTCATATAACATACGTGCTTTACTCCATCCGCCTTACATTTTTCATGACAAGTAGAACAGTAAATTTCACCGCATGTATGCTTGAAATTCCCCCAATTATCCTCATGTGAAACATACAGCACTTGCAAATCCTCATTTTCCTGCAAGGGCCAATTGATTTACGGAGCTCAAAGCATTTATTATTGAAAAATGTACGTCTACACACATTACATTTCCTCTTCTCGCTTTCAACGACACGACTTTCACATTTGGGGTTTTTACACTGCTCACATACCACGTAGCATTCTTTACAATGTTTCACTATATCATCCGCAAACTCTAGACATACCTTACACAAATCATGATGCCTTCCATATTTTCGACTTTTATCATAACTAGCGTAGAGAGTCCTTATATTACGGATGGGGAGACACGATGTTCCTGAGAATCCTAAAATAAGTAGAGGTCTTGTACGATCTCAAACAGCGTTTAAAAACATACACAATCCTACGACGATCTTTCATTCCAAATACAACTATACGAACATTCATTTCCTGCTCTACCCTTCTCAGCTCTTCAGGACCCATATTACAATCTAAAGCCAGTTTACGGCCACGCTGCACAACGGTAGGCAGCCAGATTTTGCTCGATGTATTTAGCACAGTGAACATATGAGCTAAGACTATTGCTATAAAGCGCAACACGATCGACGTTTAAATGCTTTCTGTAAATACCGGAGAATTGAAATTAAGAGTATAAGGTGTGGCACTATGACCGCAACCCGGAATACTCTGTCAATATCTACCATGAAGTTGTCCATATTGAAGGCTGTACTACTTTGAGAGGCCTGCATTATAGCCAAGATATATTCTATGTCTACAGCGCCAGCTCTGAACGGTATTACTACCCAAAAATCATCTACGTCCCCGTCATCTGAACCGAACCTGAAGGACAACCCCGTCCGGACTTCACGATCGTCGCGGTTCTGAAGGGCAAACTCCACAATATGTTCAACTACGCGTCGCAGTCCAACATCGTTGGTATACAGGGATCCAGGGTCAACCCTGACTACGTACCGATTTCTAGTCAGGGCAGGGGTGGGGGTAGCGGTGCGCACCAACTCGAATGTTATACCTTCCTCCACAGCATGAGAAGCTGCTGGTGTGGAGGAAGTACCCGGAACTGAACAGGAATAAGGGGGTATATTTGAGGAAGGTATTAATTTGGGGGTTGTGTCGTAAGACGTAGAGGGTTGGGGCTCTATTACTGGGGGCCTAACAACCGGGGCAATCCTGGCGCGCTTTATACCTGACGTGGAGGGCTCTTCATCATGCTTCCGCTTTGAATTGCCGCGTGCTACAGGTATCGCTGGCGAGGGTTCGTCAGCGGGGATAGAGTCTGTAGCTACACTGTCATCGGGGTCATCTGTAATATCGATGATTTGGAGGCTGTACATCGTCGTCATTCACGGTTCTGTGTAAGAAGAAAGCCAAGAATATAAGGAGCAGCACTTAAATTTTTTTATATTTTGTAAATGACCCACTTAGTGGTGTGACGTGTTAGAGATGGAATCTGTAGAAAAATTCAGGTTCAAGAGCCCATCCACATGTATTATATCTAGCCATACATGAAGTGGTAAACTGTGTTTATGCTTAAAATCATTAAAGATAGGGGGAGATGTTTTCAAAATTTGTGCATAAAGTAATATGGTGCTATTCGACGTATCAGGAAGTGTTCAACGAGTACTAAGATGAAATTTTATTCCACAAAGGTGTATATGACGTTAAGGGTAATGAGCATACAATCATTGTAATTGACGATCTCATGTTGGAAATGAATAAAACGTTTGCCGAGACATTTACAGTGTTCTCCCACCATCTTTACATAAACGTATTCTTCATCAACCAGAATCTATTTTTTAAAAATAGATACATGCGCGATGTGTCGTTAAATACACAATATCTGGTCTTATTCGCACAAAGTAGAGATCTGTCACAAATTGGGGTATTAGCCAATCAAATGTTCCCGAATCAGCGTAATGAGTTTTTTGGAGGCTTATAAAGAAGCCACAAGTCAGCGTTACCGATATTTGCTTTGTGACCTTCATCCGCGAAATACGTTTAGGGTGCTTCTAAGAATGAATATATTCCCAAACGATCCTGAAAAGGTGTATATTCCAGAATGACAAATAGGTTGAAGAAACATCGTGAAATAATAAAAATCTATCAACGATTGCCCCAGGCACTGCAGCAGATGTTTGTTAAAAATATCGACTCCGACTTTTTAAAATACATCTGTAAAATCTGTCTTAATGTTATAAAATGTAATGTGGCAATGAAACCCCCCTCAGAAGGCTCGCTTACGTTGTTACAAGAACATAATACGTCCACTCGCTCGTAAAAGTAACTGTGGGGAAGAAAAGCGAATTATTGTACTAAGAGGGTGATCAATTTACCCATCTTATTTTCAGTTTTGGGTCCTTTACTGACTAGATTAATATAATGAAGAAAGTGGTAGTGATTCCGCACGACGTGTATACTTCACTGCAAAGTTCAAAGATTCCAGACACGGCTCGAGAACCCCGTAAAAGTAGGCTTAAAAGAATGGAAAGCGAGTTGCTAGCCCTATTAAACTGTGAAAAGTCACCTGATTAGAAAAGGATCTTGTACGAAGAGGCTTTGCAGAAATTTCTTCTTTAGTACGAAGCTTTAAGAATCCGACAGAGCTCCCCGTGGTTATTAGGCACAGTGCGAACATCGCTAAGCATGGCGAAATTGGACCTGGGCCTGACATTAGAGATGACAAACCAACGAATAACGGAACGGAACACACCGAACATGTATGAAAAAGTAGTCTTCAACATACATTGAGGAATAAAGGCTTAAGTCTTTATAATCTATTGAGTGAGGACCCCATCATAAAGTGGGCCGATACAGGCGAGATCATTGTTGAAGAAACAAGGGTACAAGGATCCAATATCGTCGACATTCTCCATGATCTGGTGAGAAAGTCGGACAGGACCTCACCAACAGGATGGAAGCATATTAAAGCAAGACTGCAACAAACAAATGTCCCCAAAACATTGATAGGTAATCTGAATTGGTTAAAAGACTTGGATCAAGTCTCGCATGTGTCATAACTGAGTACGCCATCGCCCCCAGCAGCGGCGTCTCTGAAGAGGAGAAAGAAGAGAACAAAAGGCCAACCTTATACACGTGTCTCTAAAATACACAAATGGCTAACATATTAAGTAAACGCTATTATAACATTTCTAACCCAGCCTCCTATGGAGGTATTAATAGACTTTACAGAGGTCTTTACGGAGTAGGGAAAAAAGATGTTTAGAGGATTTTGCGGGAGCAGGATGCTTATACACTTCATAAGCCGGTGAGAAAAAGGTTTAAAACGGCCAAGACAACAGCGGCTTCGATCGACTCTATTTGTCAAGCGGATTTAACAGACATGGAAAGATATTCAGTGAATAATGACAGATACCGCTACATCCTATTCATAATAGATGTATTCTCTAGATATATGTGGCTAATTCCTCTGAAAAATAAATCTCCTGACACAGTTGCTAAAGCGACTAAAACGTTGATGTTAAAAGAAGATAGGGTTCCTGGCTATTTTTGTGCGGATTTGGGGAAAGAATTTACAGGCCGCACTCTTTAGGACATGCTGACAGAGTTTAACATCAGTTACTACACTAGCTGTTCTATCCATAAGGCGTCTTTACCTGAAACAGTTCAACGTTCCATAAAGGAACGTATGCATTACTATTTTACACATAAAAACAGATACAGATATAAAAACATTCTCGGTTCTTTGGCGTCGTCATACAACCGTTTACACCACCATACGATTGGCACACCTAACGAAGTTTTAGAAAGAGCTACGCGCCCAGAGGTGAGAAGAGATGGAGCACCGCCACCACACTCAACACATTTCAAAATCAATGATTATGTAAGGCTATGACGTTCGGGAAATAAATTCGCGAATGGATTTGAGCAAGGATGAACACGTGAGATTTTTAAAGTTCGTGCTATGAGACCTAAAGCGAGATAATGATGTAGTTATGTTGGAGATTTGAATGGGGAAGAAATCGCTGGAGGCTTTCACAGCGAGATGTTGCAGAAAGTGACATTTAATTTAGGAAAAAATGTTTAAAATTGAAAAAATTTTAGGCAGCAGAGGTTCAGGAAAGAGAAAAATGTACCTGGTGAAATGGCTAGGGTACCCAGAAAGCTTCAACACCTATATAAAGGCTGCGGCAATAATGAAGCTTAAATAGTATGCAACATAGCACCTAGCCACTTCTATTTCACACTACTGTCTTCTTCTCTCTCTGTACATCCTAACCACACCCTTGCCAACTTTGTGACAGAACTCCACGGACCCATTGAATTAGAGCGTGATTCGTATCAGGTGGGTTTATATGAACTCCAATTAGCCACCAAATTTTTAACTCTTGAAATTGATCAAATCATATTTCTGGTCCTTAGAAGAGTCGATGAGTGTGAAAAATTAGGCATAACCTTAGACAATACTATGCGATCAGTCCTGTTCGGTGAAGTACATTACTATAGTACAACTCTAACACTAAGAATCGGTCATCATGACACAGCCATCGACATTGTGAAAGGGTTAAACAAGAGTCTTGAAAAGTCGTACCTGACAAACGATTTACTTTTTGAAGTCGTAAACATAGAAACGCTTGCACACACGTTGAAGTTAAATCAATGCTTAGTAGAAATATTAAAGATAAAGAGCTATTCACGATTGTGGCCGAGGGTTGTGGCGCTAAACGTAAAGGGACATCAAAAAAGAAGTGTTCTAAGCGTATGAAGCCTATGGCTGATCATTCTTTTAACTGATATAAGCTGAGGACACCACTCTCACGAATCATAGGCTGATTACTACTTGTTGAGAGAGGTGGTACTATTTCTGGCTCGTCATGGCGCGTTTCATCCATCCGTGTAGTTCACAATGTTGTAAATCGGAACTGTCGCTCTTTGTAATACCCCCTACTCAGGTTTATGTTGAGCATAGCGACTTTATTACAATTAACCCATTAAAAACAAATAGTTCCCCGAGTGCTCCTATAGAAGTCGTGATACCCAGTTCAGGCACATACTTTTTGATCCGAGCTGCATGTACATGTACGCTAAACTGAGTACAGTATACCCCATTCAGATGGAACGGACTGCGATAATAGTTATTCTGCATACCCTGAAACCAACTTTCTACACTCCATATTTAGCCAGTGTGAGGTGTATTTAAATCAATTTAACATCTCGGTAGGAACGGTTATTCTCACCTACGAGCCTATCTGGAAAATGTCCTCAACTTTTCAAAAAAAGCGAAGGACACCTTTTTAACAGCAGAGTGCTATTATCAGACTAAAGATGAAAGTAGTATAAAGGATAAATTTAAAAATTCTACAAAAAAGATATACGAATGTTTTTGGCGTCTTCATACAGACTTCACGTTCCAGGAGAAACTGCTTATGAACAGCGTTGATCTGAAACAAAAGCTCAACCGCACGAGGCCTGAGATCTGCATAAATCTGGGACCTGATCAAGAAGAGGGCGCAAAACCCGTTGTGATTCACATCTTTGAGACATATTTGCGAAATATGTAGAAATTGAAAAAATTTAGTACACGCAACAGTGAAATAACCAATTAACAGAGTACAGATAAAACTATACATGGTGCCAGCCGGGTTGGCATCGAAGCAGCTAGAAAACGTGGCCCTGGGAGTTCTACCTAAAAAGATATTAATCGGAATGCAGGATCACGCTTCGACGAATGGAAAATATAAAAAGAGCTCCTTTAAATTCGAGAATTTCGGACTTAAAAATATAACTCTATACGTAAATGGCGTTGCATTGGGCGGGACTATGAATACGGACTACTCATCAGCCGCTGTGCTCCCGCTCTGCGTAAGAGCTTATAGTTGTCTGGCTCATAATGCAGGCGCCTGTGACGAGCTTGTGTTTGGCGTAACGCAGAAAGAATTTGTTGGAGAATTTAACCTTTACTCATTTGATATTACCCCTGACTTATCTGCTAGTATAGATACACACTTAAGTCCACAACAAAGTGGGAACATCTCAGTCATGTTGGAATTTCCCAACCCTATAGACGCTGCTATTAGTGTACTCGTGTACCTCGAATCACAGGCTCTAATAGAAGTTGACCGTTTCAGGAACGTGGTCACAGACTTTTAAAATGGACGCGAATACACTCCAGAGAGTAATGAAAATGACCGAATCACACGCTCCAAATTTATGGGCGTGTTTGCGAAGAATGAAATATTGAAATTGCTAGTTACAAGAGATTGGTATGGGATTATCGTGAACACCGACATTGTTGGTAATGTGGGAATTCATTGGTTTGCAATCTAATTTAAAAATAGGGAAAGAATGTACTATTTTGACTCACTCGGCACTCAGCCTTGGAGTGACCCTGTGGTTGTACAATTTATCGAACAGATACATGTCATGAAATTATCTGGAGTCCTTACTTCTTCCAAGGATATTTTAGTAATACTTTTGGCCTGTATTGCCTTTCATTTCTCCTGTATATATCACATGGGAAGGGATTTATAATTTTTTTAAAATTACTCGATTTGTGCGACACTGAAATGAATGATGAAACGGTATGCAGACATGTAAAAAAAAGGTTCCCATATGTTCGCACTCGCTGTATTGTTTAATGGTGTATATATATTTGTAACTATATTGTGTAAAGGTGTATATATATTTGTAACTATAATATGTAATGGTGTATATACAATTGTAACTGTAAAATGTCTCCATTAAGGCTTATTTAATGGACGCTAGTTCTGTAAGCCGGTTTGTACATGCTTTCTACCATTTAATAAATTAAATGAAAATACAATGTGTTTTGTTCTTAACCCCCAAAAAACTTACATTAGTTCCTCAATGACCTGTCATTCATTGGTCCGGATGTGTGCCAATACCTCGACCGCGGTATTCAGGCCCCTGGCCTGGCTGCGCGGTAAAGCCGCCAAATCATTTATTCCCCATTCATCAAAGCTGTCACGAAAAGTTGCTATAACATGATCGAGCTCCGCATCGGACCTTTAAGGAGAAATTAACATGATTAGTTCATACTGATTCTTATTAATTGAAGTCCAATTTTTCGTAAATCGATTTTTGTTCAGAAATCATAGCTTAGTGCTAATGCAAACTATGCTATAACTGCTAATGAAACATTTACGATAAATTGTGAGGAATAGACAAAAAAAAATTTACATTAGTTCCTCGATGACCTGGCGTTCGTTGGACCGGATGTGAGCCAATACCTCGACATCGGTATTCATGTCACTGGATTGGCTTTGCGGTAAAGCCTCCAAATCCCAAATCATTTATTCCCCTTTCATGAAAACGTAAAGTTGCTATAACATGATCGAGCTCCGCAACGGTCCTTCAAGGAGAAATTAACATGATAATTCATACTGAATCTTTTAAAGTTAAAGTAAATTAAAGTTTAATTATGCCCGGTTAGGCTAGGATAGGTTAGGTTATATTAAGAGATGAATGACAAAACGCTGAGGTGTTGGAATCCCCGTTAAACCGTAGGTCTAGGGTGGGGTTCAAAGTTTGACCTTTTGGGCTAGGTTAGGTTAGGTTATATTATGCTCGGAATATCACACCTCTATCGAGTACGGTTACAAGTTTCGGATTATTAATTTAGTTCAGGTTAGGTTAGGTTAGGCTACGCTAGGTTAGGTTATATTATATCTGATTAGGCTATGCTACGTTAGGTTATATTATGACCCGGTTAGGCTATGCTAGGTTAGGTTATATTACGCCGGTCAGGCTATGTGAGGTTAGGTTATATCTGGTTAGGCTATGCTAGGTTAGGTTATATTATGACCCGGTTAGGCTATGCTAGGTTAGGTTATATTAGGCCGGTCAGGCTATGCTAGGTTAGGCTAGGTTAGGTCAGGCTATTTCCTGGTTAGGCTGTGCTAGGTTAGGTTATATTACGCCCGGTCAGGCTATGCTAAGTTAGCTTAGGTTAGGCTAGTACCGTAACGATCCCGGTTGTTAACACATACAACCATATATCTATCTCTCTCTCTCTCTCTATATATATATATATAAGTATCACATCTCTAGCGAGTACGGCTATAAGTTTCGGATTATTAATTTAATTCAGGTTAGGTTAGGTTAGGTTACGTTAGGCTACGCTAGGTTAGGTTATTTTATATCTGGTTAGTCTATGCTAGGCTAGGTTATATTACGCCCGGTCAGGCTATGCTAGGTTAGGTTAGATTATATTATAAACGAGAGCCCTGGGATTAATTTTTTCGTTGTACAAAAACAAGAGAAACTCAGAATAAAAGGAAAATGAGATTACTAAATAATTATAAACGAGAAAGAGTCCACCATTAATAGGTTAGGTTAGGTTAGGTTACATTATGACCCGGTTAGGCTATGCTAGGTTAGGTTATATTACGCATGGTCAGGCTATGCTAGGTTAGGTTAGGCTATGCTATCTCCTGGTTAGGCTATGCTAGGTTATATTACACCCTGTCAGTCTATGCTAGGTTAGGCTAAGTTAGGTTTAGTTAGGTTAGGCTATATTATGTACCGGCTAGGCTACGCTAGGTTAGGCTATATTATGTACCGGCTAGGCTAAGGTAGGTTAGGCTATATTATGTACCGGCTAGGCTTCGCTACGTTAGGCTATATTATGTACCGGCTAGGTTACGCTAGGTTAGGCTATATTATGTACCGGCTAAGCTACGCTAGGTTAGGCTATATTACGACTGATATAGATATATATATATATATATATATATATATATATATATATATATATATATGGGATAATTGCAATAAGAGAAAACGCCCAGCAAATTATAACGACAAAGCAGATATCCTTTCACCTCGTCTTATTACGAATTTTAAAAAAATATAGCCCTTGCAATGAATGAAACGATGCATATAATCAGAATCACAAATTATTACGTAATTACTTACATCTCCTTGACATCATCAGTGGCGAAATCTTTCTCGCCGTCACAAATTTCTGCAATGCTTTGCGTGGATAGAAGTTCGTTCCCGTCTACAGCGGTGAAAATTACAAGCGTTGCCTCTGCGTAGAAATCTTTATCTTCAAACAATTCCGGGGAGATGTAGAGCTGCTGTGACTGACTCATGGCGAGATTTTTCTGTAGCACTTACCGATAAAATCAAATGAACTGGAAGCCTGTGATGAAAATGCCCCCTTTTATAGACGGGGTCGTAATTGTGAACATCCCACAATACCCGAATCGCGAGTTTCCTATTGGTTATCGGTGAAATTTGGGCGGCCCATAATGTTTGAGTGATGCCATCCACCAACCAGAGGTCCTGGGCTGTTCTTATGCGCCGTTTACTGTACTGTGATTGGCTGTACTGTGAAACCTGGGGCGTGTCAGATATACCCATTGGTAGAGAGAGAGAAACGCTTTGCTTGGAAATAAATCTTGCTTTCTAGGGCGCCGTTGAGATGTGTGTAGGAAGTGAAAATGGAACAACCATTTATACATGAGAGGCTTAACGATGCTGGAAAATAAATTTGTAAATCGGTTTATGGTACCCCATCTATAATAGATTCGGAAAATGTATTTCCTCTGAAAAATAAATCGTCAGAAACTGGAAGATAATTTAAAAATCAATTACCTGTGAAGGCTGGACAATTCTCGTAGGATTGAAGTTTATGGCATCCAGAGTTCACGTATAACACTGGTATGCATCAATTTTGCTGTCCAGGGTTTTGTAAGTGATTCTTATAGAGGTTTTCATGCTGATTTCGAATCTGCAATCCGTTTTTCTCAATCAGCTCAGGGTATCCGGCTATGGCCTCCTAAGTAAAATAGAATTTTTCGTGATTTCGTCAAAGCGGAATTGGAACAGTAACATCTATCATCACTTGTTTCACTTGCATAATATATTTTTTTACTTTTCGGGCATATAGATAAAATATTTCATAATGAATAGAGCATGTAAAAATGATCCCAATAGATTCTGCTACATATGTGGGACGGTTACCATGCCAAATAACCAGTCCCAAATCACTAAATTTGTGAAGACAATGTATAGAGCATACTTTGGAATTAAGCTAGGGGACCAGGACAAAAATTTCGACCCTCATATGTGCTGCAAGACGTGCATTGAAAATTTGAGAAGATGGAGCAAAGGCAGAGCGAAATCTTTGCCTTTTGGAATTCCCATGATTTGGAGAGAAGGAAAGGATCACGTGACAGATTGCTATTTCTGCATGACAAACCTCCAAGGTGGGCTTATAAATTTATTTTTCTTAAATATTTTGAAATCCTCGTATGAAACTTGACATAATATTCACCATAATGTAATATTCACCATATATAGCATAATATTCACCATAATGGTAATCATACATTTACATATACATATTGTTATAGAAAATACATTTACACATACATATTGTTATACAAGTTACATTTACATATACAATGACTGTATATTTTCTTTCTTTTTCATTCATATTTTCCCCGAAGGGACAATATGAATGAAAAAGAAAGAAAATATACAGACTCCATCGACCTATTTCATATCTTACAGACCGCAGCCTTCCCTCACGAGCCGCCACTGTCTGAATGCTTCTTCTATTTCATATGCAAGTTTTATATCCATGTTTCTGTGTTTCTATTTTCAGGAGTTAACAAGAAGAATAAACACATTGTTGTATACCCTGACATTCCTTCTGCTCTGAGACCTGTACCGCATGGTCCTGGAATTCCAATACCCGACCCACCTCAAATACCGCTTCAAATGAGCCGAGGCCTCTCAACCAGGCCAAACTTAATGATCTTACCAGGGATTTAGGACTTTCCAAATTAGCTGCCGAGATCTTGGGCTCACGACTTCGAGAGGACAACTTGCTGGCTCCGGGAACAACATTCTCCTGGTATAGGAAACGAGAGGAAGAATTCCGCAAGTTTTTTGCAGTGCACGCAAATACCTCTTCCTTAGTGTACTGCTGCAATGTTGTGGGGCTAATCGAATCCTTGGGCCTGCCATATAACGCATCAGAATGGAGGCTATTTATAGACTCGTCTAAACGAAGTTTTAAAGCAGTACTTCTCAACATTGAGAATAGGGTTGCATCAGTCCCTGTAGCACATTCCGTACAACTTACTGAGAGCTACGATAACATGAAAATTTTACTGGATGCTCTCGTATACGACCAACATAACTGGAGGATCTGTGGAGATTTGAAGGTAATACTAATATCATAAGTAAACTATTGCTATTACAGTACTATGTTGTTTTTCCAAAGGTTATTTGAGAGCGTATAAGAACACTTAACTTCCCCATAGAAGTGATACAGTCCAATGCATAGATTTTTTTATCTGATAGAACAAATTCTCTAAATTCTTTAAATATTTTCATTTTTTTTCAGATTGTGGCATTTGTATTGGGAATGCAAGGGGGATACACGAAATACCCATGTTTCCTCTGCAAATGGGATAGCCGAGCGGATGAGAAGCACTATGCACAGCGTGAATGGGCATCCAGAGAGAATTTTGAACCTGGGTCGCATAATGTCGTTTCAGTGCCCCTTGTACCACCAACAAAAATTTTGCTCCCACCACTTTATATTAAGCTGGGCTTGATGAAAAATTTCAGCAAATCAATGAACAAGGAGGGTTCAGCATTCCGATATCTCGAGAGTAAATTTCCTCATATATCTGATGCTAAACTAAATGCTGGGGTTTTTGATGGTCTTCAAATTCGAACTTCGATCAAGGATACTCAGTTCGAAAACGCAATGACTCCAACTGAGAAGAATGCCTGGCAGGCATTCAAATCAGTTGTCACTGATTTTCTTGGCAAGCGTAGAAGTCCAGAATACGAGTCCGTTGTCGAAAACTTGATTGAAGCTTTCAAAGCTCATGGGTCGCGCATGTCCATAAAAATGCACTTTTTGTGGTCCCACTTGGACTATTTTCCTGAAAATTGCGGGGATTATAGTGAGGAACAGGGTGAACGATTTCACCAAGATATCAAAATAATGGAAGAGAGGTACCAGGGAAACTGGGATATCAATATGCTGGCGGACTATTGCTGGTGTTTGAAGCGAGACGTGCCCGAAGAAAAACACAGACGGAAAGCCAAAAAAACTTCATTCCTTACTCAATAAACTTTTTTCCATATTCATTGTATGAATAAAAGTATTTATTCACACAATATTTTCATTTTTCACGAGTTTTCTTATAATATTACTCGTATCTACAGTGTTTAAGCTAAAAAAATCAATGAATTTGGGGATAAAATTGGACTTATAATAAATGGCCAATAGAGAAAAAACCTGACCTGATTGAGGAAAACCAATGTCATTTCCGAATTCAGCATGGTCGAATTATATAATATGAGTTGAAAAAACCCTCACAGCAGACAAAAAAATTTCATATGCATACCAGTGTAATAGATACAATCAGTAAAATAATTTTTAAAAAAATTAGCAGAGATGGGGGGTTGAGGCGGGACATTAAACCCCAAAGTTTATGACCTCGAAACAATAGAAATAAAACTCCTGCGAAGAGAGGTTTATTTATTGGAATTTTAAATTCGATATTATCTATCGCTTTCCGCCATCCAGGCGCCATGTTAAGACTCCGCTGGTAGAATAAGGTGTTTGAATTTTTTTTTTAATGAATAAAGCTTTAAAAGGCACATATATATATATATATATACAATGTGTAAATTATAATGTATTTAATTATTTAATACAACTGTATGTATATATATATATGTATATGTATATATATATATATATATATATATATATATTTACTTCTCCTGTACTAATATGTTGATGAATATACCCCAGCGTTTTGTGTATTATTATGTTATATATATATTCCTCGTTCGTGTTTCTTATGCTATTATTATTTTTTTATTTTTTTTATCATTCATGTCCCATCACTTGATTGTATATTTATTTTCTATATATTTCGTGAAAATTAGCCCATTAATTCGTCTAAATATACAGAATGATGTAATGGTGTTTTATTTAATTCTTTTGGTTGTAAACGATATAATTATTATTTAATTATACCAAATGGCTGCATTCTAAGCAGACTGACGGATGTACGTACGTGTTTGTTTGTACAATAATAAGAGTTTCGCTGATTGTAAAATAA
Organism: Bathynomus jamesi; assembly: GCA_023014485.1. Taxonomy (NCBI): domain Eukaryota; kingdom Metazoa; phylum Arthropoda; class Malacostraca; order Isopoda; family Cirolanidae; genus Bathynomus; species Bathynomus jamesi. The sequence goes on along the minus strand of JAJOZX010001404.1, from coordinate 548,037 downwards.
GTGATGAAGAATATTTCGTACTTGCTAGTGTCTCTCTTCACATGAAGGTCAAGTTGGTGTCCCCTCCTCTAGGCATGGTTTGGCGGAGGAGTGAGTTGCTCTCCACCTAGGTTCGAGACCCAGTGATAGTAGGCGAAGTGTAAACTATTCTTCCTTTTAAACGATGGAGGGAATTGTTTCTGCTCATATAATTGTGGTGTGTGTGCTTTCTGTACTAATTAGTAATTCCTGTAGTAAATGATAAATATTATTTTTCACAAGATGCATCCGTTATTCTCGGTAAACCGTCTTATTCCTCTCCCTGTATATTCAGAAATCAGGCATAAATTATATATATATATATATATATATATGAAGGGGTTTACACCTATCTCTAGATATGTGTGGCCAATTCCTCTGAAAAATAAATCACCATAGCCTGGAAAATAGCTTTTAATATATATATATATATATATATATATATATATATATATATATATATATATATATATATATATGTATATATATATATATATATGTATATATATATATATATTGAGGGGTCCCTCATCTTAAGGTACCTAAGCGCCAAAATTAAAATTCGTCAGAAATCGCCTCCAAAGTTCAGCAATATTCTGGCAATAGTATCCCTATTATTAATTGAGCTAGAACGTTCATTTTTGGCTAAATTAGAGGTCTGAGTATGCTAATGAAAATGTTGATAAGTTTTTGGAATAGATTTTCATATTTTATATTTTATATATATTTTTTCTAATTTTTGTATTTTCTTATTATGCCGAACTTTGGGTGAACTTTTGGCTGGCGATAGACGTGAAAAAAGTAGTTCGCTTCATAAGGTTTTCAACCATACTTCTAGTGTCGTCAGGTCATTATAACCCAAACCACGCGATAGAGGAAGGGTGAAAATAGTGATATCCATCAAAAACACGTTTTTGCCTGTGGTGGCGTTTAGGTACCTTAAGACGCGCGACCCCTCATATATATATGAGAGAGAGTGAGAGTGAGAGAGAGAGATAGAGGAGGAAATAAACAAACACATAAACATGACCGAGTCTTGCAAATACAGTTTAATGTGGAATCCAGCAGCCCTTAACCACTAGGATACCCTGGGTTCCCATTTATCTACCAACCGTGGAAGGATGTTTACAATCCGCCTTAGACCTACAGCTTAACGGCGAATCCAGCAACCACTAGAATACCCAGGGTTCCCATTTATTTACCAACCTTGGAAGGATGCACCGTCACTGGGTCTCGAGCCCGGCGCATATAATCGTGTGTAATGATAGAGGGCGTACCTTACCTTATCTTACCTTATGTTGTTTCGTGCGTTGGTCTCTCTTCACACAGAGGTCAAGCTGGTGGCCCCGCCTCTATAGTCGGCGTATAGTCGGGAGTGTACGTGCATTTGTCCAAACGATGTATACACTGTGCCACCTGGCTGATAATGCCTGGAGGCACTGGCTTCTACGCCAACTAGCTGATTAGGACCTTATAAGACAGCGGATGCTCTGCTGAACTCTTAATATGCGCTTGGCTCCTGCCAAGCGAACACACCTCTCTCTTCCTTTCTCTCCCTCTCTTAGTTAGGTATACCCCTTTGGGGGGATGAGGCCGTCCCACCTTCTTCCCAAAGAGGTCTCCCCCACCTTGCTGGGAGAGTTCATTGCAACTTGGGGGATAACCCCCTCCCACTTGTTGCATAACCGCTTGTAACATTCCCCCTTGTTCCATAACATCCTGCAACATTGATCAACACTTGCAATTGCATTGCACTCTACCATTTTGCACCCATGCTACTGGAGGAAACGATTTTAAATGGGGACTCCTTAGTTTGTTACATGGATAAGGAGTTCGTTGAACGGAATCCAACCAAAAGGCGGAGGGTCTGTCTACCAGGGGCCAGGGTTGACAGAATTAGAGACGAAGTAGATAAGATTGATGTTCCCTCCCGTCACTCGATGTTGGTGACGATGGTAGGAGGCAACGACATGTATAGACCCGATACGAGAGTGCCTGACCTTTTGGAGAGATACATGGGGTTAATTAGGTCCCTGAAGGCAAGGTCAGATAGGTCTTTAGTTCTAGGTATTACCCCTAGGCAAGGTTTAATTTTTAGTATTACGTCAAAAACAATATTTTTGAACACTAAACTAGAAGAGTTTTGTGCTCAGGAAAATGTCCCCTTCGTAAAGCTGTGGTCAGAATATAGTAATCCTAGCCTCTTTATAAAAGATGAGGGTGCATTTCACTGAAATAGGGAATGCGAGGCTAAGTAAGTTAATCGATGAGAACGTTCGAAAGCTGTATAGGTCGAAGCCCTCTTTAAACGATGTGGGTCCAGGAAACGCCGGCCCGAGGTGAAAGATAGTTTAAAACGCCAATCCCTGGTAAAAAATAATTTAACCCTTTGAGGACCACGGGACATATTTGTCCCAACGGAAATAATAATATAAATTGTACAATGATGCAACGTTTCTACAAATACATCTACATGTTTATACAGGTATCGTTTAGTTGTCGGAAAATTAACCCAAAAATGGGTCATTTAAGTGACTATAGTTACTAATATCTAATTGTAAATAACAATAAAACTTAAACTTTTAAGTTCAAAGAAACGTATAGTGGTCGTCAAAGGATTAAACGTCTTTTATTGTAACGCGCGTAGTATTAGAAATAAATTGAACGAATTTAAGGCGCTAATTTATTCCTGGAACTACGATATAGTTGCTACAACCGAAACGTGGTTAAATACCGTAACTCGGGACTTGTTGGGGAATCTTGATATAGCGGGTTTTAAACTTTTTACTAATGATAGGTTACATAGGATTGGAGGTGGCGTTTTGTTGTACATTCGTAATTCCCTTAGGGCTATCGAGGTTACGATAGATTTTCCGGCAGCAATTAATGCGATATGCGTTCAAGTTACGGCGCGTAGTATTACTTTAATTTCGTTGTTGTTTATAGACCTCCCATTCAACTCTTCGATACCGATACTAGATTTTACACACTTCTTAGTAACTTTATTAATCCCTAACTTCGGATTCCAAAAATTTACCGACAATTGACGTTAAGCTGATAGGACTATAATTGCCAGCTACTGTGCGGTCGCCTTTTTTAAAAATGGACGTAATGTTAGCTAATTTGAAGTCTTCAGGAATAATCCCCGCTTGCAAAGACTTATTAAAAATTTGTGTTAATGGGCCTACGATAACGTCTCTCAAATCTTTGAAATGTCTAGTATAAAGCGCGTCAAGGCCTGGAGCCTTGCTCACTTTTAGCTTATCGATATAATGCGAAATCTCACCCACGTAAACAGCTATTTCATACAAAATAGTCTCGCTACTAAATGGGACGATATCGTCCACGTCGGGGACAATATTTAAGTTTTCTCCGATAAAAACTGTCGCAAAATAGTTGCTAAATATAGGGCCCATCGCCTGAGCTTAGGAAGCCAAAGCGCCGTTAGCGTCCACTAGAGGGCCTATGTTATCTTTTATCGGCTTACGATTATTGACGGAGTCAAAAAACTTTTTCGGATTATGTTTACTGTCCGCAGCTACAAGTATCTCAAAATTACGCTAAGCATTCCTAACATATCTTTTAACCTGACGTCTAAGCTCGATATATGTATTAAAGTTAGATACCGTGCCATTGCGCTTATTAAATCTATACGCTCTCTTACGCTCATTTATGAACTCACTAATTTCCCTAGTCCACCACTTGTGCCTACCATGATTTCTAGCGTGCTTGGGCCTACGAGGAATAATCTCCCTTTCGATATTCAAAAAACGTTTTTTAAACGTCTCCCAATAAAAATTTGCGTCACTACCCATAAATAAATTATCCCAGTCCACTACTCTCATCCTCTCCGCAAAACACTCAAAATTAGCCCTACGAAAATCAGGGACTTTTATTACGTTACTATCGTTAGTGTTTTCTATCAATAGCTTAAACCTAATAATTTGGTGATCACTACATCTCAAACTCTCACCTACTTCTAAACCTTCGACTATATTTTCGTCGTTCGTCATCACCACGTCTAAGACATTGTCACCGCACGTTGGTTCGGAACCATCTGTCCTAAAAAATTATCTTCCATGAACTCAATCAGTCTGAAACCCTCATCATTACCAGTAAAAGTCTCGTAATTAACGTTAGGGCAGTTAAAGTCTCCGACAATTATACTATTCCAATTATTAATGAAGTTACCAAGAATTGTGTAAAATCTAGTATCAGTATCAAGGGGTTGAACGGGAGGTCTTTATACAACAACGAAATTAAAGCTAATATTACGCGCCCTAACTTCAACGCATATCGCATTAATTGCTGCCAAAAATCTATCTTAACCTCGATAGCCCTATGGGAATTACGAATGTACAACAAAACGCCACCACCAATCCTATGTAACCTATCATTAGTAAAAAGTTTAAAACCCGCTATATGAAGATCGCCCAATAAGTTCCGAGTTACGGTATTTAACCACGTTTCGGTTATAGCAACTATATCGTAGTTCCAGGAATAAATTGTCACCTTAAATTCGTTCAATTTATTTCTAATATTACGCGCGTTACAATAAAAGACTTTTAAATTACCGTATATTGGGGCGTATAAGTCTACGGTCCAGATTAGTCGATCCCCTAATTTTCAATTTCAGATTTAGATTTTAGCCTATTCTGGGTGTTTAAGTCGCCCAATTTGCCAACATAAAACAGTAAAATTTTGTAAAAACCTTGTTAAAATTAGTTATCATATCCTTCATAATCATCATCATAATTATCATCTGCCATTATAAGTGCATTATATACATATTATATACATATTGGATCCATATGACGAAGCACGCAAATGGAAGTGCTTCGTCATGTGATCCAATTCAGATGTTGACCAAAAGCGAGCTAATGCAGGACTGAGGACCTATGACAGGCAGACCTCTCTTTAAATACAAGCTCAAGTGGAAAGTGTAAGGTTAATTTTTTAGACTGGGCCTATAAGTCGACTCCCTACTTTTGGGGCATAACTTTAAGCTTAAAATACCTACTTATACTCCCCAATATACGATATTTTTTTTAACACGGATTGGCGTTTTAAACTATTTTACACGTCGGGCCCGCGTTTTCCGGACTCACATCGTTTAAAGAGGGCTTCGACCTATACAGCTTTCGAACGTTCTCATCGATTAACCTACCTAGCCTAGCATTCCCTCTTTCATAGAAATGCACCACATCTTTTATAAAATGTTTAGGGTCACTAAATTCTGACCACAGCTTTACGAAGGGTACATTTTCCTGAGCACAAATCTCTCTTAGCTTAGCGTTCAAAAATATTGTTTTTGATTTAATCCTAAGACCTACCTAGAACTAAAAATCTATCTGACCTTGCCTTCATGGACCCAATTAACCCCCTTTATCTCTCCAAAAGGTTAGGCACTCTCGTATCGGGCATATACATGTCGTTGCCCCCTACCATCGTCACCAACATCGAGTGACGGTAGACAACATCAATCCTATCTACTTCGTCTCTAATTCTGTCAACCCTGGCCCCAGGTAGATAGACCCTCCTCCTCTTGGTTGGATTCCGTTCAACGAACTCCTTATCCATATGACGCACTAAGGAGCCCCCAATTAAAATCGTTTCCCCCTCGTTCACATCCCTATCCAACTGAGCGTAAGGGTTTGAAACCTCGATAGGGGGAGATTCCTATCACCTAACGTACGTGGCCTAGCTCTACCCTTAACTACTCTAAATCCCTCCCTGTATAATAATGTCGGGCCTACCTTGACCCCTTCCTCAACTCTGTCTAACCTTCTCAATAAGCTACATATACTAAAAACTAGGTTCCCAACCTCACCCTTCAACTTACTAACGTCTTCAACGTTAGTATAGGTTCGGCGGCCTTCGTCAACTGTAAGCCTACCCCTGCCCTCATCAAGCGTTGCAAGTCTTTCCGTCACCTCGCGTACACTACGTTTGAAATCCACTATCTCTTCACTCAACTCACAAAAGAAACAAACCGATCTCTCGGTAATCGCCATAGGACCGCTGTTGTAATCTTTAAAATCAGAATACCACCGATTAACCCCACACCTAGCACACGACGCTTTCTGTGTTAGGTTGAGCTTTCTGGTTAGGTTGAGCACAGCTATTGATCCAAATGATGCACAGACCATTGATGTGAAGTATCATCTGAAATGTTGGGTAGTAAATGTAGAGCGTGCCACTTCAAGGGAAGACAAGTCATCAACAGAAGGCCGAGGTAAACAATCATAAATTCGATAGAAAACCAGAAGCAATCCTTGCTGATATTGAATTCTTTAGCCTTGTAGGGACTCTTTTACAAGTCGGATCAGTTCTTGAAATGGCAGAGATACAGCAAACATACACCTGTATCAGAAGTGTCAATGGCATTGTTAATGCTTTCATTGAGAGGAGGGCACTGAAGAACAGAATAAAAGAGCACTTCAATGATATCAACTTCAGAAAATCTTTTCACAGAAATGAATCAGAGAGGGTCTTTTCGAAAGCTGCAGGGGATGCTGTCATAAAACAAATGATGGAAGCAACAGAAACAAATAACATGAACATAATTTTCAATAGTGCCAGCATGTTACGTCCAGCAATTGCAAGCAAATGTTCTGAAAGATGGTCTTTTCAAGGAAGTCTTATAGGAAGTGATGATAATGTACCTCCGGAGTTGTATTCTTTTTTAAGATGTTTTTTAGTTGGACCGAAGACCTGTGCTGACAAGGTTCATGATGAGAGAATTCACAAAGAGGTTGTTATCATCTCTAATGTGATCATGCAAGCATATACTGTAAGTCTGACAGGCAAGTCAGTCACAACCCAAAAACATGCCGTTCACAAAGAGAGTGGCCACTACAACTTGGTATCGACATAGCAGTTCACCAGTCAACCCGCAGCAGACAGCTTGTTGATTTACTACACTCCTTTGGACTGGTGTGGACTACTCCAGGATTTTACGTCTTGAGACTCGACATGCTACAGAAATATGTGCCCAATATATAACTGATGGCTTGTACATTACACCAGGGCTTGTAAAAGGACGGTTCATATTCTTTGCAATTGACAGTTCAGACTTCAATGAAGATACACCCGATGGTAAGCACAGAACCCATGCAACAGCACAGCAGTCTTTCAACAAAAGCTCCAAGATGACAAAATACCAGCTGTCATTCCCTTTCCGATATCTAGCAAAGCATTTCATCCCCCAGTAGATCAACCACTTGTGTATTGCTCCCTTTCTACTAGAGCAAAACCCAAGTCCCCAACGTATGAAACCTTCGTGGAAGGTGAGGAGAAGAACCTTCTATTACACCACAAAGAAGAGGATATAACGTGGCTTTTGTCCAAAACCATAGTTACTGAGTCAACTAATGATCAGTATGCAAACTCAGATATGAACCAAGTACATGTACCTCTATCATTCCTTGATAAATCAGAGCCAACCTTTAACCAGAGTTTGTGTTTTACCACTTCTGATGGCACCTGCTTCTAACTGGTCCACCCTTCTAACCGTTCTCAAACATGCCCAGGGTATCAACATTGCTGTAATAGGACCTGGACGAAGGACAGTCATCACACTTGGTATGCAGTTATATGAAAAAGCTAAGCAGCTTGAGATGTCCAGGGAAGACTGCAGACTGCAGAGGCAAATGGGTGTTACGCATAGGAAAGCTTCACACAATGATGGCGGCGGTGAGGGCAGCAAGCAGCCTCATACAAGGAAGTGGCTTGGATGATGCGTTGATAGAGGCTGACATCTTTGGATTATCAACTGTTCGGCAGATATTAGAGAGCAGACACTACGAGAGAGCGGTCAGTGTCCATGTCATCACCCTGCTGGCATTGTTCTCCCTCTATCAGGATGCTTTCTTCAAGGATCATTAAGATTTGTACCTATATCTCAAGCAACTGGCATTCTTAGAAAATGATGCATGTCATGAGGGTTCAAATGAAACGCTTGAGGTCCACAACAAGATGTATGAGAAGATAAGAGACAGCACTACATGTCTCATGTGAGTTCAACAAAAAGAACACAGCAAGGCCAATGTTCAAGGTATTTCATGATTATATGGAACGAGTCAAAGTAATTGGGACCTCCATCTAATTGCCATAGATAGTCCGACCAAGTACTTCTTTGTTCTTGTCAACTCAAGTACGCCAGGTTGGTCCCTCTGTATCTCTCTGAGATGAAAGCATTGGAAGAAACTGACCAAGATGTGTGGAGGGAGTTCGAAAAAGGCAATTTCGTGGTAAATAAAAATGAATTTCCCTTTTGTGCCATTGGCCCAGACCATGGCATACAACATGAGAATCGGTGGATGAAGGTTTCTGGTGGGCTGAATGGCATCACCCTCAATGAAAGGGTACACACAAGCCTGTTCTTTACAGCCCAAGAGCTAGCTCGCTTGGCAGAAGAAGCTTCAAGCCTGAAGCCTGGGAATTTTACAGAAAGCAAGTAGGCAACATCATGAGCTGTCACAAAGTCTCAATGAACGACAGGAAAAGCAGGTGGAAAAGCTAAAAAATGGGAGCAGGTCCTTCCAAAATCCATTCACGTTTGATGGAGAAGAGCTTACAAGCCTCATCAGTCATACAGTTATGCCAAGCAAAGTAGTGAACGATCTGTGCAATCAGACACAATTGGGTGAGAAGAAAATGAAATTGCACACCTGGAAAGCTGCAACCAAATCAGCATCTCACAAAGTAGGATCAAAAGTCATTGAGTTCAAGGATGACCGTGCACTCTTTGCTCGGTGCCTTATTGTTGCAAGGGCCAGACGAGAAATTGATGTAAAGGCAACTCTTGGAAGATATGAGTTTTCAGTTTATCCAAGATCATTGTTCGACAGCAAGGGAGATCTGCTTCCTACACTGGACAAAAGTAAGCTTGAAGTAAGCTCTTGAATCAGATAGTAATGCTGATGTCACTAATGTTGCTGGAGACCTAACACCAACTACAAATGAAGAGTCAAGTGCCCCTCAATATGTTAATCAAGGTCACACCTGTACAGTAATTGATGAAATGGCAGTTGTTCAGGAATTGGGAAAATCACCATGCTGTGATCTTGCAAAATGCTCCTGTTCGAAGCTGTATCAGAAAGCTTCAGATTATGATGAGATACATCTTGTATTTGATTGCTATGATCTGCATATTTCATTGAAACAGGCAACCAGAACAAGACGCATTAGTACACAGAAATCTGTCTCCTACAAGGTTTCTGATAACACTAGGCAACAAAGATTTTGTTACAGAAGACCAAATAGGTGCTCCTAGCTAATTTCGGTATGCTGATTTCAAATCTATAATTAGATTTTTTCTATCACGTCTAGATTTTGTGTAAAATGCAAATCACTTTTAGTAAAATTTTCTACCACGTCCAGATTTTGGTTTTAATCGGCTTAATGCCAGTAATATGAAACTTGCTTTTCAAGGTTAAAGCAATTTTTTTTGCCAACTACAGGGTGGGCGGAAAGTAGCTCCCTATTTTGGATTGGTAAAAAAATACGTATATTATCCATTTATTTCAGAAGAAATAATATGAAAAGGTAGGCATACATGGTAGGTTTTCTGTAAAATTCAATGTGGGCTCCAACTCTTTCCACCAGCTTCTGGAGCCGCCAGGAATGGCGTCCACTGACTTTAGCAGGAACTCCGGCGGGATGGAGGACATGACTTCCCGAATTCGGTCCTCCAGTTCTTCCAATGTCCTCGGTTTGGTGCGGTAGACTTCTTCCTTTACCCACTCCCAAAGAAAGAAGTCGCACGGTGTCAAGTCGGGGCTCCTGGCTGGCCATTGATGTGGACCACGACGACCCATCCAACGCCCAGGGAAGTGGGCATCCAGCCACTCACGGACAACAAGAGCGAAGTGCGGAGGGGCGCCATCTTGCATAAATATCAGACCGTGCGACTTCTTTCTTTGGGGGTGGGTAAAGGAAGAAGTCTACCGCACCAAACCGAGGACATTGGAAGAACTGGAGGACCGAATTCGGGAAGTCATGTCCTCCATCCCGCCGGAGTTCCTGCTAAAGTCAGTGGACGCAATTCTGGGCGGTTCCAGAAGCTGGTGGAAAGAGTTGGAGCCCACATTGAATTTTACAGAAAACCTACCATGTATGCCTACCTTTTCATATTATTTCTTCTGAAATAAATGGATAATATACGTATTTTTTTACCAATCCAAAATAGGGAGCTACTTTCCGCCCACCCTGTATATACAAATTCGAACAATTTTGATAAATAAAATTTATCCCGAGTTGGCAACACTGAGTCAAGAGCATAGTAACGGGCAACGGCCCAACGATCAGTCGCTACGTGACAGTCAAGCAGAACGGTTGTTGAAGCTCTCTGCTGATGAGCAAGTGACAGGTTGTGGTGACTTGTGTGTTTTTATAGCATTTGTTTTGTACTACGGTGTGTATTTCTTTTTATTTTGCACATCGTAATAATTACTTTCTACGTTTTTTCAGATATTGTATGGTAATTAAAAATGGCATCAAATAGACGTGCTTGTGTAAATCACCCAGACAACTTCTGCTTTGTCTGTGGACAATATACTGTACACCTAAGCCACAACGTAGAAACATAACAACAAAGATTAAACTTGCCTACAAGTGTTATTTTGACTGTAAGTTAGGAGACCAACAGAGGGACTGGGCACCACATATTTGCTGTGCACAGTGCAATGCAATGTTAATAGCTTGGATGAATGGTAAAAGAAAAGCTATGCCGTTCTCAGTCCCCATGGTTTGGTGTGAGCCGAAAAATCACTTCAATGATTGTTATTTTTGTTTGACAAAGATTGCTGGTTTCACAAAGAAAAACAAATCAAAGATCACGTACCCAAACTGCGAATCAGCACTGAAACCAGTACCACATGATGAAACAAATCCACCACCAGTTCCACCAGCAACGATAACAGACAGCAGTTCATCTGAAGATTCTGCTAGTGATATAGAAACGGGGAAAGATGGCATATATGTTCCAGATGCAAATATTTCCCCACATTTGTTAAGTCAAGCGGAGTTAAATGACTTAGTGCGCGATTTGGAATTACCAAAAGAAAAGGCAGAGTTGCTTGGTTCAAGACTTCAAGAATTTAATCTTCTCCAACCAAACACCAAAGTTTCCCATTTCCGCCATCGCCATTTGCAGTTTTCATCATTTTACTTACAGGAAGAAAACGTTTGTTTCTGCCACGATATCAGTGGTCTGATGCAAGGGATTGGCTGTCGCTATGATCCAAAAGAATGGAGACTGTTCATTGACTCTAGTAAAGCTAGCCTTAAAGCTGTATTACTGCACAACGGCAATGAAAAACCTTCAATACCTGTAGCACATGCCACTGGCCTTAATGAGACTTATGAATCGATGAAACTGCTGCTAAGACTCATCAAATATAAGGACCACACATGGAATATTTGTGGCGACCTTAAAGTTGTATCATTACTTCTTGGGTTACAGTTGGGCTACACAAAGCATATGTGCTTTTTGTGTCTATGGAACAGCAGAGATGACAAGAACCACTACAAAAAACATGATTGGCCATCTAGAACTGAACATGTTGTTGGTAAATACAATGTGAAACACCCAGCACTTATTGACCCTCAGAAAGTACATCTTCCACCACTTCACATTAAGCTTGGCCTTATGAAAAATTTCGTGAAGGGTATGGATCATCAAGGTAGTGGTTTCCAATATTTAAAGGATAAATTCAAAGGAATATTGACAGATGCTAAGCTAGAAGCTGGAGTTTTCACTGGACCACAGATCCGCAGTGTCATCCACGACTCATCGTTTCCATCTAACCTAAATGAGAATGAACTAGAAGCATGGACATCTTTCGTTGAAGTTGTCAAAAATTTTCTTGGAAACCACAAAGCTGAAAACCACCGTAAACTCGTAGAAAACATGCTTAAATCTTATGAAATAATGGGATGCAGAATGTCTTTGAAAATTCATTTTTTACGTTCTCATCTTGACTTCTTCCCGGCCAACCTTGGGGCTGTAAGTGACGAGCATGGTGAGCGCTTCCACCAACAGATCTCAGTTATGGAAAACGGATACCAAGGTAATTTCAACCCAAATATGATGGGAGATTATTGTTGGTTCCTGCAGAAGGAGAGCTCGTCATCCTACAAGCGACAAAGGAAGAGGACACACCAAAGTTTCACTTAAGAACAGGAATTTGCCTTTCAGTAGTAACAACAAAATACTAACGCGCTTTGGGTGGATGGTTGGGCGCAGGGGTGGTAACCCCGCCAGCGGAATTCCGCTGTCTGTCTTAAGCAAGAATAAAGGAGGAAAGACATCCCTGTTCACTAATTATTTAAGTATGCTTAACATAAAACGTGGCACAGAAAAGTAGCTTAGACGGCTTTCGTAATAGAAGCGGGTGAGAAAAAAAATGAAAAATAGGGGTTTTCGGTTACACAAAATCTGGACGTGATAGAGAAATTTTGATATCAGATCTGAAATCAGCATCACCGCTTTAGTAGGAATCAGTAGTTCACGTGTCTGTAACAAAAAAAAAGTTGAAATTTGTTGCCTAGTGTAATACACCATTGGCTAAGGTGACACTGAAACAATTCCTGTCTCACACTAGCACAAAAGACCAGCTCACCTCTACCTGGCACAAAAGGTCATAGAAGAATATCAAACTTCACCCAAGACAGTTATTGTTTCCCACAAGCAGTCAGTGCTATCCAATGGGATGGAAGTGCATCACCTAGAGAGTTCCCACGAGGAAGCTGATACAAAGATAATTTTACATGCGAAGGATGTTGCAAGCAGAGGAGCAACCAAGCTGGATATATAGTCACCTGACACAGACGTTCTTGTGCTTTGTATCAGAAGATTCCCTGATCTCATACCTGATACAAACTTCGTCACTGCTACAGGACATTCCAGGCGTACCATTAGTGTGAAGAAAATCTAGGAAACACTTGGTAATAGAGATGCTTCAGCACTGCCTGGTTTTCATGCCTTCTCAGGCTCAGATCAGACGGGACGATTTGCTGGCAAGGGCAAGCTTACCTGCTGGAAAACCTTTAAGGCTGCTTCTGATACCGTAAAGGATGCCTTTGCTCAGCTTGGAAAGGACATGGTATCAACCACTGAAATTGAAAAAACTTTGGAAGAATATGTGTGTCAGCTGTATGAACCAGGAATTGCTCACAGGGATGTTGCTGAACTGCGCTGGAAGCTTTTCTGCAGAAACCAGGCAGAAGGAGAGAAACTTTCTCCAACAAAGGAAGCTCTTCATCAGATGATCCTTAGGGCACATTATCAAGTCATGATTTGGGAAGCAGATACTGTGGCAAAGCCAAATCTGCCACATCCAACAAACTATGGAAGGAATATTGAAGAGAACATCTTCACACCTGTGCCACATCAGAACCTCCTGCTCCTCAAGCAATAATCGAACTGATACGATGCCAGTGTTGCAAATTCCAGTGTGAAAAGAAGTGCTCGTGCAGACAGCACAAGCTGTACTGTAGAGAAATGTGCAAGTGTGAGGCAGACGACAATGTTTGCCAAAAAAGCTATTGAAAATAACCTTTCATGTAGTCTTGATGATACGAGTGCTAGCGATGACGATGATATTTCTGAAGTAATATAGTTTAAATGTTAAAGGCAGAAATATAATATACAATATGAGAAAGAAATATAACATAAATGGTTAAGTGTTAGCGATGACGATGATGTCTCTCAAGTAAAATAGTTTACATGGTGAGGGCAGAAATATAATATAGAAGAGAGAAAGAACTATAACATAAATAGTTAAGATTGTCACAACCTGCATTACTTTCTATTATAATTGTTTCAGGTTTTTTCAATATTTTAATAAAATATTTTGTAAATTGTATGAAGTACACTTTGAATTCTGTTTGCCTTCATTTCCCATTTATCTTTAATGAATAAGTTGAGAGTTAAGGGATCAGATGGAGAAATATTAAAAAAAACAGCATTGGATTTGGCTCTTAAAGGGTTGAAATTTGATTTGTGCTCCCGAAGCCACAGAGGAAGGTAAAAATGGCCAACATATTTCATCATACATGTGGACCTATATTGAACATAAAAATGTATATTGGCAAAAATTAACATGTAATGCACACGGGATTACATAAGGCCCTGGACTACACTGCGAGTGAGCCAACTCAGTTTGACATATATTTTACCACTTTTTACAACCCAAACCGCTGTAACTCTCTATACCTACTAAAATGACATCCATTTAATGCAAATTCATAACTAAAATAAAGCTAAAAAAACACCAAATAATATAGAATAACGTATATAAAATTTAAAAAATATGATAACATTTAAAAACCCAATAACATAAAAATAAGAAAAGTTTAATTCGAAGTTCAAGAATGCATAAACAGACAGAAGAGAAAGTTGCCTTCAGTTTTCGTAAAACTTTCAGGTAAGATCTACATTAGGGCGGATCGAAAATGAGGTTTTTAAACGTATTTTCGAAATTCAAATATGGCTAGTGCGGAAAATATGTGGGTGCTATAGATAATGACTGTGCATAAATATTAGTCCTGCGAAATTATATCTTCAGGTGCCACAAAGCCGTCGAAAAAGTGAAATATAATGATTTTCTTATATTCTGCATTAGTACAATAACTGAAACTTACTTGTTATTATTATACAGGTATATTAAGTGTTCCAATTACCAAAATAGTTACTGAATTACGCAGCTCTTAGTTTATTTAGATCAATGTTCTTTTGATTAATGATCTAAATAATCCAGAACTCACCACGAGGAGGTGGCTGCGTGTCGAGCTCCACCCATGCCCTCCCAACCACCCATCCTTGCGCATGTTTTTTTCTATTAACGTTTTATTTAAACTTTATATTCAGCTTTACTTTCGAATGATGGCATTTTTTTACGTGACTGAAGTGTTGATCTTATGAAGCCATCTCGCGCGTTCAATCCAAATACTTTTGATGATGCTTCAGTCACTAATTTTACCATTCTTTCTACTACTTGTGTATAACAAGGGAATTTCTCGAATGGAGGGGTACTCTTGTTTTCTATGAATTCTTCAATCTCATTTTCTGTCAGGTGTCTTGTCACAGGTGGTTCAGTGACAATGCATTTTTGCCAATTAATTAAATCAGTATAATCAGTAGCTTCAAATTGAATAACAGTTACTGTGAAACGCCTCACAACTTTTTCCTTGTTTGTTTGCCTTGCTTTCTTTATTCGCCTCCACGCTAATTCTCTTATGGCGCTGCGGTCATCATGAATCATTGATGCTAGAATATTTTCTGGATTTGCAAAAAATGCATTTCTTTGTATGACAGGGTTTACAATATCCTTTACTTCGTCATTCAGTGTTCTTGTTAGTTCAATAGTTTTGAAAACATGTTTTGAGCCATTGACAAAAGACGTACTTTGCTTAATAGAAAACCACATTGGGATGTAGACCTTCATTATAAAAGAAGCAATGTTCATGAGGTTCTCAGATGGACTTACAGTTGAAACGTATAGACGAAGCAAACGATTTGCTGTAGTCAGCCATCGTGAATGTGCCATTTTGCCTGGACTACGATGAGCAAGATCTGGAGAGCAATATCCCTTTGTTATGGCCTGATGAATATCAATTAGATATTTTTGGTCGGTGCTAAGATCTTCACAGTCTACAGTTGGTTCCTCAGCATCAATCCTTTCAAACTCGACAATAGGAAGACTCTCACAGTTCTCTAATTCCCTGCCAATAGGACCGGTGAATCCGCGGGGGCCAGATGTTTTTCCATCCAGCTTTGCAACTAAATGGCGTAATGGCAATTCATTGGCATGGAGCTGGCACACTAAATGTTGAACTGGCTTCTTCAGCTTCAATTCTATAAGCCTTATAACGCCTCCCTTTTCTCCATGTTGACTGCTGCACCATCGCATCCAATGGCAACAAGGTTTTCCAGGTTCATGTCATTATTTCCAATATACTCAAACATTCCTTTACATATTTCTTCAGCTGATCCAGAATTCACAGAATAATGGCCCAAATAATCTGAACCAGGTTCTCTCACTAAAGTGATATGTTCTTCTGTTACCTTCTTCTGATATACTTTGGACTCTTTTTTTTCTTGGAAGAGTGTAGAATCTTTTCGACCATCAAAATAGATTCCTCTGATTGGGACCTGATTTTGATCTTTCATAATTTCTGATCTCTTCTTTTGTCTTTCTCTTCTGATTTTACTCCTATCCACTACTTCAGATGTATTGTCAATAGAAACTTCTCCAATATCTTGCAATACTGCACTAACAATGAATGCTGCAGCTCGATCTGAAACTGCAGTCCTGTCACAAGCAGTAGCCACTGAAGGTAGATTTGTAGTTTTCCTTTTCTTGAATAATTGTTCTTCAGGTTGTTCGAGCTTTCTCTTCGAGCTAACTGGCTCTGGAAATGTATCGTCTGATATTTCGCCAGATTCACTTTCACTATTTGATGTCGATGATGATAATTCAACATTTGTATCCTGCAATTTCTCCTGTGAAGATTCTTTGGTGAGCCTCACAGCTTCTTTTTGCTTTCTTAGCAACGTAGATGCTTTTTTCTTTGAGAGTGTAATATCTACTCTATCAATAAACAGTTTTATTTCACTCCTTTGATCTAAGAGGAACGTCACTTCTTCCTTTGGAACCGTTTTTTCTTTGGGACAAGAACATTGTGTTAGTACTTTGCACTTGCACGCTGCAATGTGAAAAAGTTTCGTGTGTGCTTCTTTTTTGAACATATCAATCTTTGCTTTGTAAGCTTCAGAATTTTTTCTGCTTTGGTATGGCTTCATAATGACACAATACTTTTCGTGGTAGCTTCTGAACATTGTTTCAATTCGCCTGTCTGACAGAATTGGGACGGAAGCACTTTCCCAAATTGTTTTCAATTTATCAACAACTTGTTCTAATATTTGAGATATTGAAGGATCTTTATTAGTATTCTGTTTCAAATCGTTTCTTACAAACAAGTAATATTTAAAAACTCCGTATGTAGGAAGATTCCTGTGCCACAAATCTTCCCCCATACCAAACATGGGGCACTCAGTTGAGGCCCTGGTTGATTTTGCACAAACTCGAGACATTTTGAAAGTATACAAATCTGAAAAAGAAAGAGCTAATATCAATTATACGTTAATTTCAGTTAATAGTACATGGCAAACTTAGGGCAACACAATACAGAAATGCAAAATATATAAGAAATATAGTTTAGACTATCTGAGTAACGCCAACAACAGAACACCCACCTGCTACGAGAGCGACAGCTACACTGAACCGAGGTACTCACGTGACAGCTGAGTGAGCTGACTATAGAAAACTGTTTTTAGAGAATAGAAACTTTTTTTAAAGGTTGACTGAGCTATTTTTATACAAGTGTGAATAAATTCTTGTCTATTGTGCATCGTGGACTCTTCTGTAATTATTGGTTAAAATCTGCTTTTTTTCAATCTTTTTCAATATTGAAGGTCATTGTGGCACCTGAAGGTATTAATGTTATGATTTTAAATTTATACCAGCTTATTTCCTCACTACTCCACACATTTTCCACACTAGCCAATTTGAAAATTCGAAAAATGAGTTTTTCACTCCGCCCTAATCTACATGTACATCAATAATATTTTCATAAATTAAAAAATTGGTATTATTTGGAAAGGGAAAATGCAATACAATGGGAAACTATGAACTAGTGGGACTCGAATCCGCATTGCGTAGTTTGAAAGTCAATGCTCCAACCGATCACGCCATCCAGAACACCCAAAAGTGAACCAACTGCATTTATGTGCCTTATAAATGCAAGGGAGTTGAATTGAGCACGGTCAAATAGCGTAACTATTGATCTCGCTTCAATGGAACTGTTTGGGGGTTCTGAATGGTGTGATCAGTAGGAGCATTCACCCTGAAACCAGGCGCCGCGGGTCCGAGTCCCACTAGTTCCTAGTTTCCCATTGTACTGCGTTTTTATTTCTATCTTATTTAAGTGCGGTTAATGAATTTAAAATGCATTTACAGAAATGTATGATTTAAAATTAATATACTTTGCTTCTGAACACTCCAACGCTGAAATAAGAATTCACAACTACACCAACAAAAAGCATTTTTATATCTACAAATGCGAGATTTTAAAATATCTTAAATAACAGAAAACACGTCACCTTCGATTTTCATAAAATTTTCAGCATAATACCTTGGGGATCATTTTAAACAACACGACAAAAACAAGAACAGAGTGTTTATCGAAATGGTGTGGGGAAAGAGTTTATTTAAATTTTACCTTTTGCGAAACATTTTATAGTTGTATTTGTAGATGTAGGTTAGGTTAGAATTTTTATGTTAAATTAAGTTAGATTAAATCAAATTTGGTTAGGTTAAATCATTTGATATTTCGTCCGCCTTACTATAGCAAATCAAAAGATCTTTGAAAAAATTTTGCATTCTAGAAAAAATTTTAAAATTGATTCCGTCAGTCAAAAGTTTTGTCTTGCAAAAGGTCTCATCAACTTTTTAAGATTAATATTTAAATCACTTCATAATTAATTTCATTTCAATAAAAACGGGTGACCTTTTTGGGTGAAGATAATCTGAATCGAGGGATAAATTCCCTAGTTCTACTCCTATAGACGGATATAAGGGAATAACTTGATGAATTACAAAGTATTTATTAACCCAATGTACAGTAAGTTAATTAATTTTTCCACAAAAATTTGTAAAAGACAATGATGCGTATCATTTTCATATCCTTAAATTTTATTAGGTTTTCTAAAGATTACTCTCGTATAAACATAAAAATCAGGATCAGTTAATATTCTTATTGCTTGATTTTTGAATAATAAAGATATTTAAGCTATTGTCAGCACAGTTCCCATATAAGATTTTTTTTTCATGCAGGAAAGAGGGGCCAAGGACGAGTGCCCTCAAAGGCGACCCCCATAGAAGAAGCAGAGAGCCAAAATCAAGGTCCATGGTTTTCGAGATGTCTAGACACTCTGCGTTTCAAAGATGGAAGGTAATAGACAGGAGGAAAGATGGATTGAGGAAGATTGTTCATGAATTGACCGGTTGAGTAGATGAAAGATTGAAAATACCGATTAACTCTTGCGTTAGAGAGTTGGACAGAAAAGGAATGAGAAAGTGGAGAAAGTCTGGTGCTGCGTGTTCTCTTTAAAGGAGGAGGCATGCAGTTAGAATGTTCAGAAGAATAATGTCCGTTATAATAGCGATAGTAAAGAGAGAGTGATGCAACATTACGGCGAAAAGAGAGAGAGATTGAAGACAGTCAGTAAGAGGCGGGAAAGTGATGAAACGGAAAGCCTTTGATCCCACCCGGGCAAGTATGAGAAGCCCCCGTATGAGAAGCATACTCCATACAAGGGCGAACGAGACCCCTGTACAGAGACAGCAACTGAGTGGGAGTGAAGAAACCGCGGAGGCGGTACAGCACACCTAACCTCTTAGAAGCTGTTTTGAAAAGAGAATATATGTGATCTTTCTAGGAAAGATCACGAGAAAAGGAAACGCCAAGAATGTTAAGAGAAGAGAAAGGGTTGAGTTGTGTTGTTGAAGGTAAGGGGATAGTCGTGTGGAAGATGGTGACGAGTAGACAGATGGAGGAACTGAGATTTTGAGGCATTGAACGCCACAAGGTTTTCTCTGCCCCAATCAGATATAGCAGAAAGATCAGAGGTCAAGTGTCCCATAGCCGTCCTATGCGAATCATGGAGTGACTACTTTAAGGGACGCTTTGGGAAGCGGGTGTAGAAGTGAAGAGTGGAATCATCGGCATAGGAGTGAACAGAACAACAGAAAGTGGCAATTAAAAGATCGTTAATAAATAAAAGGAAAAGAGTGGATGGCAGGACAGAACCCTGAGGAACACCACTGTTGATACCTTTAGGAGGAGAACAGTGGCTATCTACAACCGCAGCTATAGATCGTCTAGAAAGGAAATTAGAGAGGAAGGCACAGATAGAAAGATAGAAACTGAAGGAGGGCAGTTTCGAAATTAAAGATTTGTGCCAGACTCTATCAAAAGCTTTGATATGTCAAGCACTATACCAAAAGTTTCACCTAAATCCCGCCCGAAAGGAAGACGACCAAGAGTCAGAGAGATATGCAAGGACATCGCCAGTAGAGCGTCCCTTGGAGAACCCACACTGACGATCTGAAAGAAGATTGTGAGAAGAGGTGTTTAAGAATCTTCCTATTAAAGATAGATTCAAAAACTTTGGAAATGCAAGAAATCAAAGCAATTGGACGATAGTTGGAGGGTTGAGAGCGATCACGTTTGTTTGGGACAGGCTGAATGAAAGCGAATCTTGAGCAGGAAGGATAAGTACAAAATGAGAGACGAAGACGAAAGAGTTTGCCTCGGCATGGTGTCAGCAAAGAACCAATGTTCTTAAGAACAACAGGAGGGACACTATCACGATTGTACGCCTTCCTAGAGTTGAGCCCAGATAGGGCAGAATAAACATCTTTAGAAGAGATTATAATTTCGAACATAATAAGGTCAGAAGGGGGAAGAGATTGAGGAACAACATCGGAATCGTCCATGGTCGAGTTGGTAGTAAAAGTTTGAGCCAAGAGTTCAGCTTTGTTAGGAGAAGAAGCGGCAACTGAGCCATCGGAATGGAAAAGAGGAGGGAAAGAGGAAGTAAAGTTGTTGGAGAGGTTCTTAGCTAGATGCTAGAAAGAGCGAGAAGAATTAGAATTGGATAGATTTTCACATTTTTGTCGTATGAAGGAATGTTTGGCAAGTCGATGAACAGATTTTGCACGATTCCGTTCGGCAATATAAGCTGAGTGAGAGTCAGGAGTTGATGGCGACAGTACCTTCTGAAAGCCTCCTCTCCGTTGCGGATAGCATTAGAACAGGTAAAGTTAAATCGAGGTCTTTTTGCATTAGTTGTAGGAATATAATATGGAATGTACGCCTCCATGTCCAAGAGAATCACCTCCGTGATGCGTTCAGCACAATTGGAATGGCCCCGGACATGGAAGCAGTAATCATTCCATGGGAAATCAGAGAAGTACTGCCTTAGGGCCTCCCAATCAGCGGCGCCAAAGTGCCAATGGTGCCTTCTCTTGGAAGGCCGAACTCGAGTGATAGGACCTGAAAAAGATATAAGATTGTGATCGGAGGAGCCCAACGGAGAAAAAAGTTTGACAGAGTAAGAAGGATGAGAGGTAAGAAATTAATCCAGAATGTTGGGCCTATCTCCAAGGCGATCGGGGATACGAGGAGGGTGCTGTAGAGTCTGTCCTAGGTCGTTTAGGATAGAAAAGTTCTACAGATCTACAGAAGCTAAGGCTAACAGAGACCCTAAGATCCACTGTAATGTTAGCCCGAGATAAAGAAAAGAGTAGGGGTTAAAAGAAGAGAATAAAGCGTTACGTAAGTAGCAAAACCTATCATTCGTGGGTTAACATTCACTCAGAAAAAGAGAGAAAGACTCGCCATCATCATCCGCCGGCCACTGCCGACAAGTCGGAAAAATAATCGAAGAGAAGAGGAAAAGGGTGAAAGATGAAAAGAAGTAAAATAAGAACGCTTACAAACCATGCAAACACAGTCTTAACGCGAACACTGTCAGACCATGTAAACTACAGACATGCAAGTAAAGAGTGGATAAGTAACGAGAAAAAAAAAGTACTAAGAGTATAACAAAAAGTGGGTTGGTTTAAGCTACGAGCTACATCTAAGTTCGTGTTTGTCTATTTTTAATATAATTTTGTTGTTGGCATATCACACGCTAGCATGTCACAAGCTGGCATTACTCGTCAACAGAGTCAAACCTCGACCATTAACCCCAGAGCCACTGTTGCTAATTATTTTATTATTTTAAAAGAGGTTAATATTTTTAAAATGCCTATCTAAACGGTTTTTAAACATTAACGCTGGTAGAGTTCACCATGGACGCGATAAGATTATTCCATTTATTAATTACTTTAAACGTATAAAAGTATTTAGCGATGTTAGTAATGAAACGTCTGCCACGTAATTTGAATCAGTTATTACGAGTATTGTTATTATCTAAAATGAACAATGTCAAAATTTACGTTATCGATTTTATTAACGATTTTGAAAACTTTAATAAACTTCCCCCTTAAACTCTTAGTTTCGAGTGAATGCAAGTCTAACTCTTTAATCCTATCTTCGTAAGACTTGTTGCGTAGTGACGGAATTAGTTTCGTGGCGCGTCGCTGAACCCTTTCTAACCTATCAATATCCTCACTCAAATACGGGCACCAAAACTGAACGGCATATTCTAAGTGAGGCCTGACTTGGGACTTGTAAATGGGCAATATAATATTCTTAGATTTAAATTCGAAATTACGCGCTATGAAGCCTAACATCGTATTAGCTTTTGCACATGACTTCCTCGTCAACGTTCGCTAACTGTCTATCATCCATCGTGTACGTGTAATTGTTGTTACGGGAACCTCTATGCAAAACTTTACACTTGTCTACGTTAAATTCCATCTGCCACTTATCCGTCCACTCCATAATCCTATTTACATCGTCTTGGAGCCTATGTCTATCGTCCACATTAACAACTTTACCGCCTATTTTAGTATCGTCCGCGAATTTTGACACGTTACTGATCAAGCCTACATCTATGTCGTTAATATAGATTACGAATAGCAATGGGCGTAACACTGAACCCTGAGGGACATCGCTAAATACATCCAAACACCCCAATTCCCCACCATTAACAACGACCCTCTGTTTCCTGGCACGAAGCCCTTTCTCTAACCAGTTAGCTACTTGACCTCGTATACCGTGAGCTTTAACCTTCGCAATTAATCTTCTATGCGGAACCTTATCGAACGCTTTTTTAAAGTCTAAATAAATAACGTCAGGCGCTCTATGCCTATCGTATTCGCGCTCTTATTTCGTTATAAAAGTAACAAATTAGTTAAACAAGATCTATGGCGTCGAAACCCATGCTGACTACTATTAATCAAATCGAGACTTTCTAAGTGATCGACGACACGATCCCGAACTACGGATTCCAAAAGTTTACCGACAATTGACGTTAAGTTAATAGGCCTATAATTGCTAGCTACTGTGCGGTTGCCTTTTTTAAAAATGGGCGTAACGTTAACTAATTTGAAGTCTTCAGGAATAATCCCCGTTTCCAGTGACTGATTAAAAATCTTTGTTAAGAGGCCTCCGATAACGTCTTTCAAATCTTTGAAATGTCTAGGATAAAGCGCGTCAGGGCCTGGAGCCTTGCTCTCTTTTAGCTTATCGATATAATGCGCAATCTCATCCTCGTAAACAGTTATTTCATTCAAAATAGTCTCGCTACTAAATGGGACGATATCGTCCATGTCGGGGACTAGGGTGGCCATTTAAAAAGGAGGACACTGCGTATGTGGCCGTACGTTAACCTATATATATTATATATATGTTAACGTACGACCACATACGCAGTGTCCTCTTTTTTTGGAAATTTGGAAATGGCCACCCTCAGGACTGATGCTCAAAAGGCGGACTGTCCGCCTAAAGCCGGACGTCTCGCCACCCTATCGGGTACATTATTTACGTCTTCTCCAGTAAAAACTGTCTCAAAAAAGTTGTTATAAATAACCGCCATCGCCTGAGCGTCGAAAGTCAAAGCGCCATTAGCGTCCACTAGAGGGCTTATGTCATCTTTTATCGGCTTACGATTATTGACGGAGTCAGAAAACTTTTTTGGACTATGTTTGCTCTCCGCAGCTATAAGTATCTCAAAATTAGTTTAGCATTCCTAACAGATCTTTTAACCTGACGTCTAAGCTCGATATATGTATTAAAGTTAGCTACCGTGCCATTGCGCTTATTAAGTCTATACGCTCTCTTACGCTCGTTTATGAACTCACCTATTTCCCTAGTCCACCACTTGTGCCTACCATGATTTATAGCGTGCATGGGCCTACGAGGAATAAACTCCCTTTCGATATTCAAAAAACTTTCTTTAAACGCCTCCCAATGAAAATTTACGTCATCACCCATAAATAAATTAGCCCAGTCCACTACTCTCATCCTGTCCGCAAAACACTCAAAATTAGCCTTACGAAAATCAGGAACTTCTATTACGTTACTCTCCTTACTGTTTTCTATCAATAGCTTAAACCTAATAATTTGGTGATCACTACATCCCAAACTCTCACCTACTTCTAAACCTTCGACTATATTTTCGTCGTTCGTCATCACCATGTCTAAGACATTGTCACTGCGCGTTGGTTCGGTAACCATCTGTCCTAAAAAATTATCTTCCATGAACTCAATCAGTCTCAAACCCTCATCATTACCAGTGAAAGTCTCGTAATTAAGGTTAGGGCAGTTAAAGTCTCCGACAATTATACTATCCCGATTATTAATAAAGTTACCAAGAAGTGTGTATCGAGGGGTTGAACGGGAGGTCTATAAACAACAATAAAATTATAGCTAATACTACGCGCCCTAACTTCAACGTAAGTTGCATTAATTGCTGCCAAAAATCTATCTTAACTTCGATAGCCCTATGGGAATTACGAATGTACAACAAAACGCCGCCACCAATCCTATGTAACCTATCATTTGTAAAAAGTTTAGAACCCGCTATATCAAGTTCCCCCATCAAGTCCCGAGTCACGGCATTTAACCACGTTTCGGTTATAGCAACTATATCGTAGTTCCCGGAATAAATTATCACCTTAAATTCGTTCAATTTATTTCTAATACTACGCGCGTTACAATAAAAGACGTTTAAATTATTTTTTACCATGGATCGGCGTTTTAAACTATTTTTCACCTCGGGCCGGCGTTTCCCGGACCCACAACGTTTAAAGAAGGCTTCGACCTATACAGCTCTCGAATGTTCTCATCGATTAGCTTACCTA
The DNA here is from genome assembly GCA_023014485.1 of Bathynomus jamesi. Lineage (NCBI taxonomy): Eukaryota > Metazoa > Arthropoda > Malacostraca > Isopoda > Cirolanidae > Bathynomus > Bathynomus jamesi. The sequence continues at coordinate 523,135 of JAJOZX010001404.1, read as the reverse complement.
GCCTAGCATTCCGTATTTCATTGAAATGCACCCAATCTTTTATAAAAAGGTTAGGATCGCTAAATTCTGACCACAGCTTTACGAAGGGTACATTTTCCTGAGTACATATCTATTCTAGTTTAGTATTCAAAAATATTGTTTTTGACTTAATTCTAAGACCCAAACCGTGCCTTGGAATAATATCTAGAACTAAAGACCTATCTGACCTTGCCTTCAGGTACCCAATTAACTCCCTATATCTCTTCAAAAGGTCAGGCACTCTCGTATCCGGCCTATACGAGTCGTTGCCTCCTACCATCGTCACCAACATCGAGTGACGGGAGGCAACATCAATCCTATCTACTTCGTCTCTAATTCTGTCAACCCTGGCCCCTGGTAGACAGACCCTCCTCCTCTTGGTTGGATTCCGTTCAATGAACTCCTTATCCATATGGCGCACTAAAGAGTCCCCAATTAAAATAGTTTCCCCCTCGTTCACATCTCTATCCAACTGGGCGAAAGGGTTCGAAACCTCGATCGGGGGGGATTCCTATCCCTAACGTACGTGGCCTAGCTCCACCCTTAACTTCTCTAAATCCCTCCCCGTCTGCTGATCTCAGATCAACCTTAACCCCTTCCTCAAATCTGTCTAACCTTCTCAATAAGCTACCTATACTAGAAACTAGGTTCCTAACCTCACCATTCAAATTACTAACGTCTTCAACGTTAGTATAGGTTCGGCCTTCGTCAAATGCAAGCCTACCCCTGCCCTCATCAAGCGTTGCAAGTCTTTCCGTCACCTCGCGTACACTACGTTTTATATCAACTATCTCTTCTCTTGAATCACAAAAAAACAAACCGATCTCTCGGTAATTGCCATAGGACCGCCGTTGAAATCCTTAAAATCCGTATACCACGACGCTTTTTGCGAAGGCATCGCGCAAGCTAAGGTAGTTAACGTTTATAACCGTCAGAAGTTTAAGTTAAATTAAGCCGACACGCTATGAAAATTTCTAAATTGCTAAAAACCAGTTACTTAATTATAACAATGTGAATATAAACGCAAGTATATAAAATTCAGAACTTTCCAAAAGTAAATTTATCGGCAATATCCAAAAGTAGAAACAATATCAGAGAGCCGAGGGAATGCGTCTGATGAAGGAATTTTTGGCGAGTCGAAGAACAAATTTTGCATGATTCCGGGCAGAAATATAAGCTGAGTGAAGGTCAAGAGTTGGATAGCGACGGTACCTTCTGAAAGCCTCCTCTCTGTTGCGGATAGCATTAGAACAAGCAAAGTTAAACCAAGATTTTTGGATTAGTGGTTTATAAAGAATATGGAATGTACGCCTCAATGCTCGAGAGAATCACCTCCATAATGCGCTCAGAACACTCGGAGGAGCTCCGGCACCGGAAGCAGTGATCATTTAATGGGAAATCAGAGAAGTACTGCATTAGGGCTTCCCACTCAGTGGCGCCAAAGTTTCAAAGGCGCCTCCTCTTTGGATGATCCAAAGGCCGAATTGGAGCTATAGGACAAGAAACAGATATAAGATTGTGACCGAAGCAGCCCAACGGAGAAAAGAGTTTGACAGAGTAAGAAGGAGAGCGAGTGGTAAGAAATAAATCCAGAAAGTTGGGCTTATCTCTAAGGCGATCGAGGATGCGAGTAGGGTGCTGTATAATCTACTCTAGGTCTTTCAGGAGAAAGGAGTTGTAAGCTTGTTTACCAGGGATGTCAGTGAAATGGGAGGAAAGCCAAAGGTGGTGGTGAACATCGAAATCTCCTAAAATGGACATTTTAGCGAAAGGACAGTGGGATAGGCGTTACTCGTACCACAGGTTGAGAATCGCTGCATTAGGGCATTGTTGTAACCGAAACAAATGCATATTTTTCATTATATGAAAAATTGCATGACTATGTTAGACCATGTTTAATATATTTCAGTGATATTTTTTAATATTAGTTTCAAACTTTTAATTTATATATACTGTATATTAGAACCAATAATTTACATTCCAAGTTTTGTCCTCTAATAATTTTATTCATTTCAGTTAATAATTTCATTTTGCTTTTCATTTTATATAAATTTAACGCTCTGCTTCACATTAAAGGTAATATATTTAATTTTTTTTAATTATTTCTCTTTACCCTAGAAAGCAAGTGTGGGACCCCAGACATAACAACTACATAACGTGATAGTGAAAATTACATTTTAGGTTGAATTAATCAATTTACTGTTAATAAGCAATAATAAAAATTAACTTGCCTGCAATAAAAGACATCATTTCCAGAAAAACAAATTCACTTTCCAGAATTGAAATTTTATAACATTGAAAATGGAAGCATATTCCGAAACCTTTGCTATACAAAATAAAATGAGAAGAGCTTTGGTTCCCTCTTTTTTTTATCATTAAATTGAAGTTTCCTACAAACAAATCTATCAGTGAAATTTTATATATATTTCTGGGTCACATGCAGACACACTTAGGAACTTTCCTGTATTGGCTCTTCATTCAACGGCTGCTTTCCAGTGACAAGCAATGGCAGGAAACGACACGTCTCTCGAGGAGTTCATAAACTTGGATTGAATTATGGCAATTGAGACACTCCAGGTGTTCAGCGATTGTCCTCCGCTAAGTTCCTATCTCTCGCGAATTAAAGGAGCCATTGCTGCAGATATCTAAGGATCACTGACAATACCGACGAAGCCGGTGGTTTGTGGTTTGTGTTGGTACCACCAGCGATACGGTGACCAAACCCGTTAGTGTTCTTCCCCTTGCCGTAGGTCGGGCACTAATGACGTCTGGTTCCCATGGAACCCCAACCAAATTCTGTCTCTTTCACATCACCGACGTCAATTTTAATGTACGTTTCCTGGTTAATACTGGGGAAGAAGTCGGCATTCTTCCCCCTTCCCTCGCCGATAAAGTACTCCCTCACTCCAACTTCAAACTACACCCCTGTGAAAAAACTATGTAAAAAATTCCCTCACTCTCATTCTCGGATTAGGTCGGGATTTTAGACGGATCTTTGTTATTGCAGATCTGCAACAACCTATTTTAGACGCTGATTTTCTGCATCATTTTGACCTTGTAGTGGATTTAAAGTGCCGTCAATAATCGACCAAGCAACCAGCTTCAGTATGCAAGATGTCACCACTATATTCAACCACTGCTATATTTTATGGCTCGCCCTAGGTCATTATTATACGATAATCTGCTGGTGGAACTTCCATGTGTGACGCGTTCTTGCAATCGCGAGGCTATGATGAAACACACGTCGTTCACTACATTCAAACGACTTACAAGCACCTGTCCACGCCGTTTAGCGACCAGTCGATTACGGATTGTAAAAGCCGAATTCGATCGCATGATTGAATTGGGCATCGTAAAATCACCGAAGACCTTTGGCATCTCCACTGAACATGATTCCCAAACAGACCCCTAGCGACTGGCAGTCGAATGGTGACTACAGGAAAGGTAGCACATGCATAGTGCTTGGTTTTTATCCCCACCCCTTGCAGGACTTTACCGAGAACCTTCAAGGACCTAAAATACTCCCGAAACTCGACCTTGTCAGGGCATATCATCACATTTCTGTAGCACTAGAGGTTGCTCCTAAAACAGCGATCATCATCCCTTTTGGTCTATTTGAATATGTCCGTATGCCTTTTGGATTGCGAAACAGCGCAAAATTTTCAAATATGTATTTGACATTCTGTGTGGCCTACCATTTTGCTTTACTTTCATTGATGACCTCCCGGTAGCTAGTGTTGACGAGGCTGAGCGTGCGCGTCACCTTTGTCATGTTTTTGCACTCCTCGAGGAATACACGGTTATCATCAACCAAAATAGTACCAGAGTAATTACATTTCAATCGAAAACGCTGTCTGAGTTTTTATTTGTAAATAAACTGAATGACGACATTAGTATGGCCGCGAAAGGGTAGAGTGCAATTGCAATGTTGCAAAGGGGGGTAGGGGTAATTTTGAAAAGGGGTGGGGAGATTGCAAAGGGATGGGATTATACACGAAAGGGGTTCGGGTAACCCCCAAGTTGTATGAAGGGGGTGAGAATAATGGGGGAGGGCGTATGCAACAAGGGGGTGGTGGAAATCCCCACGTTGCATGAAAATGGGAGCTTTGGGGGAGAAGATGGGACGGCCTCACCCCCAAAGGGGTATCCTAACCTAAGAAGTAAACCTTAACCGTAGGAGAGAGAGAGAGACCATGTTTCCACCTGTACCGCCAGGTGCATAATGAGGGCTCAGGGTACCAACATCTGTTATATATGGAGGGTTGCCAAAGAACATTATTTATTTTAATTATTTATATATGGAGGGGTTGCCAGATACCACTATTCAATTTATTTATTTATATATGGAGGGGTTGCCAGACACCACTATTAATTTTAATTAATTATTTACTAAACCCCAAAACCCAGCAAAAAACCAACTGGTTTTTTGCTGGGTAGTTGGGTTTTTGCTGGGGTTTTGGGGTTTTTGCTGTTTTAGCCAACCATGATTAAAACTCATCGTGTAATGGTATTTGATTTTTCTACTTCTGTTATTTTTTCCCACTGCCCTCTAGAAAATAAATACACAATCTGTTGTAACGGCAAATTTGTGTGCCGAAATGTATTACTATAATAGGAACAGAAATTTTAGTTTTAAGATTTTGTTGTTTAAATCTCTAAAGAAAAATAGTTTAGATTATTATTATTGATGAATAAGAATAGGTTTCTTGATACATGGTTAAAAAATAAAAATGTTTCAAAATGTTTAAAATTCGTTCGAGTTTTATTTTTGGCTTCTCACGGTAATTGTGTCACCCAGGTCAGTCTTGAGGTAAAGGTTTATGGTGTGGTCTCGAATGGCGCCTCTCGGTCCGTAAGGAGGGAAAACAAACTGACCTGTTTCATGTGAGAGGGTTTGTTTTCTCTTCGTTTCGTGGTTAAACTTTTGGGAAACCGACTTCGAATCCACTTGTTAAATTGGACCATGACGTTGGTCATAAATTTGAGAAACCAAGTGGCTTCGAAGAAAGGACTTTATTTCAAGTTGATTTTTAAGGAAAAGGAGGAGCTTTCTTTTTGGAAGGGAATGTCAATATTCAATCAAAGGACAATGATTTTTTAGCACCCAGTCAGGAAAAAGAGAAACTCTTTTCCTTATGTATGGATGAAAGCTTTCGTAGGGACGACCTTATGTAATGAAAATGTTTTTGATAGGTCATTCAGAATATTGTAAGGCGAAGTCCTTGAAATTTTAAGGTGTAACTTAGATTTCTAAGTTAGTTGTAGCTCCGTCCTCAAAAACTAAAGTGGCTTGTAACCAAACACACCTTTAAGTTCTGTGGCATGAATGAAAATTTCTAAGTTGAGTTGAAAACTGTCTCGCGTTGTTCTAAAATCTGAATTTCCTTTGTTTACGCGAACTTGTTTGTTAAAGCTTTATTGTTAGCGACAGAAAAAGAACTTTCTGAAATTTCTTTTAATTTAATTTTGTTCACATTAAATGTTAAACTTGTAAGTTTGCGACATATTACGTTTCCTCAGGGAAGGGTAAATATCTTGTGGTGAGCTTGGTTCCCGAGGAAACCCGGAAGTTTGCGCATGATCAGTCAAAGCCTTTGTGAGAAGTTATCTAATTTAT
>JAJOZX010001404.1:497500-512500 GCA_023014485.1 Bathynomus jamesi | reverse complement strand
CAAGTTTGTATAGGATTGTATAGGTTTTGACAATACAAGACAAGATAAGATACAAAACAAAATAAAAGTGTTAGTTAAAACTAACCCTTCAAGATGACTGCATGGACTGTGGAACAGCTGCGTTTCATAACTGAGCAATATTATGAGCATGGAAGAAGTGTAGTTTCAGCTCAAAGATCTTTCAAGACAAATTTTCAGATGTCAAAATCACCTTCTAAGAAAGTAATCCGTCGGTGTGTCAGAAATTTTTCCCTAACTGGCAGCATTGGAAAAAGAAAACCAACTGGAAGAGTGCGCACAGCAAGGATAGACGAGATCATTAACAGAACTCATGAAATTGTACAGGATAATCCTAACATAAGCATCAGACGTGCTTCTCAGCTGTTAGGAGTTGGATATGGAACAACACACCGTATATTCAAGCAAAATTGAATGCTCTTTCCATATAAAATTCAAACAGTGCAACAACTAAACGATGGAGATTTCGCACGAAGACGACAATTCTCTCAATGGATCCAACAGAAGGTAAATGACACCAATTTTCTAGCAACTTTGATTATGTCAGACGAAGCCCATTTTCACTTGAATGGAACTGTAAACAAACAAAATTGTCGTTTCTGGGCAACAGAAAATCCATTGAATATTACCGAAGTCCCGTTGCATAGTCAGCGTGTAACTGTTTGGTGTGGTTTTACTGCATCTCAGATCATAGGGCCGTACTTTTTCGAGGATTCCACCGGAAACACGGTCACTGTGAATGGTGATCGCTACGAAAAAATGTTGGCCGATTTCCTTATTCCTAAATTAAGAGATCTTTGTCTAGAAAAAAACTGGTTCCAACAAGACGGAGCTACCTGCCATACCACGAGGAACTGCATGGCAGTTTTGCGTCAAACGTTTCCAGGCGAGTTAATCTCAAGATTTGGAGACGTTGAATGGCCCGCAAGGTCTCCGGATTTTTCTCCCTTAGATTATTATCTCTGGGGATATTTAAAGAGTAGGGTGAACAGAAATAACCCAACGACCTTGCAAGAATTGAAGGCCGCCATCACAAATGAGATACAGGCTATACCACCGCACACTAGGCCTGTTCAAAAATCAACTTTTTCTTATTTTCATAGATTTCTGTACATTTTCCCATGCTTTTTGACCTGAAAAAGCCGAAACTCACAACTATTTTGACCTAGGATGTTGGGAAGCATTGCCGCATGGAGCTTTAAATTTTCTGCCTTGAAATCGGCCAAAGCGCCAATTCCGGGGTCCCTTGAATTATGTTTTGCACTTTAACTTTTGATCTAAACAAGATAGAGCAACAAATTAGGTATCAAATGAAAGAGCATAAAATTAATAAATAATAATAATAATAATAATAATAATAATAATAAATAAAATAATTAATAATAATAATAATAATAATAATAATTATCTATCATTTTTCAGGAAACAACAGAAACTCAATCAGAATCTAGAAAACCATCTACTAGTTACAACTTCACAATGGCATTAAGCAAGGAGCTGAGGGACCTCCGTGGGCGCACAGTTGATATCTCAGAACCTCCACGTACTGTCCACAGGCAGGTGTCAACTGGGCCATCTACCAGATCTCTCACTGAAACTTTCCTGGTTGGATACCCTTCAGCTTTTATCAGTGGTTCCCAGCTTCCCACCAACAGACAGGCTTTCCAGTATTTCCTTAATCTTCAGAATTTACCGGAAAATGCAGGAGGCCCATGGTTCAAGACCTTGCATATGAAACAGTTGAATCTATCATCCCATTCTGGCAGATGGCTAGGATCAAGACAATGACCAAGTACAACGCAATGAAGCTCTTCATGAAACTACATGAGAAACATCGTGCTCTGGTGAAAAGCAAAGAAAGAGCAAGTAACCCTGGAGGAAAAAGAGGAGCATTTTTGCTGGAATTAGACAGCCTGTTCGATATAGGAGCTCCAGATGCAATCCAGGAAATACAGAACAACAGACTGTTATCCAGAGAGAAGAAAGATGAGGATATCAGGTTCTACGAAGGCCAAAAGACTGAGAGGAAAGGTCATATGTCTGGTCATGACAAGATTTTTGAGACAAGATCCCTGCAGCAAGCAGCGAGGAATGAAAGACTGCAGCATAGACAAGAACAAGGTAAAACTAATTACTTTGAACGTTACAAAAAGTTTTAAGTTTTACTCCATTGCGATATTTAGCATGTACTTAACAATTACTGTCTTAACATGTTGTACTATTTTACAGCTGCAGCAGAACAAGCGGCAGTTGTTCATGTGGATGACATTACCTGGGGTGACTCAACTGACAACGACGCTAACACAGAGGACATGGATTACCATCAGCCTCGTCCTGGATGTTCTCACCATCAAGACACTGTGACTAGTGTGACTTTGACGTTTCCATGGAAGGTCATGGAATGTGATGTCATCTGCAATACAGCTGATCGTCTTGGTTTATCAGACAATCAAGTTACTGCCATGGTTTCTGCCACCTTGAAAGCTGGAGGGGCTGATCTGGATAACTTCATCATCTCAACCTCAACAACACGTCGCAACAGAATGCTGTCCAGGTATAATATCAGCCGGAGTCACATGTCCAAGTTTTGTGAAAACCCCCCACAGTACGCTGCCTTACACTGGGATGGAAAGTTGCTCAAAGATGTCTTGGGCAGTGAACCTGGAAGTACCTCAGAGACTTTAGCTGTGCTAGTGTCTGGTCCACCTTCATACACTGAAGGAAAGTTATTGGGAGTACCTGTCATCGACAATTCTTCTGGCACAGCTCATGCTGAGGCTTCAATGGATTTACTGGAGACATGGGAACTTACGGATAATGTTACTGCCCTTGTTTTTGACACTACATCCAGTAACAGTGGAGTTCACAGAGGAGCTGCCAAACTGCTAGAGAAAATGCTGAACAAAAAGGTGTTTTATCTGGCCTGTCGACATCACATCCTGGAAATCCTAGTAGGAGCAGTTTGGGAGAAGCTGTTTGGGAAGGTGAAGGGGCCAGATAATCCCTGGTTTGAGCATCTGAAGGATGTTTGGACGGACTTGTCCAAGGAAAACCCAAAGATGCTGGCTATCAACAGCAAATGGCTGAAGGAAAAGAAGAAGAACAGTGAAGAAATACTCCAAGACATTCTAACAGCAGAAAGGTTTCCAAGAGCCGACTACAGGGAAATGGCTGAACTGACAGTCATTGTTCTTGGAGGAACGCCTCCTCGAGGTATTCACTGGAGTCGACCAGGCGCCATTCATCAGGCCAGATGGATGGCCAGAAACCTGTACTCCATGAAAATGCTGATGTTTGCAGATCAACTTGAGTACGACGAAGACACTGTATCAAAGCTGGAAAGACTCAACACCTTCATTGTGCTGTTCTACACTCCTGCATGGATGATGTCAATGTCTGCTGCAGATGCTCCCGTGAATGATCTAAGTCTAATCCGGGACATGTTGAAGTACAAGAAAACTGACCCAGAGCTTGCTGATGCAGTACTTAATAAGATGGAAAACCACAAATGGTACCTGACGCAGGAAGTCGTGCCATTTGCCCTGTTCAGCAGTAGATTGAGTGACACATTGAAGCACGACATTGCTGCCCAGTTACATGCCACTGAGAAGCCAGACAGCTTCAGAACAGGAAAGCCTCTATTCCAGAGAGTCACAGCTAAGACCACCCTGGTTGATCTCATTGGCCCAGAATCACATTTCCTGCTGGACACACTGAATATTGGATCCGAGTGGCTTCTGGAACCTGTCACGTCTTGGCCACAGAATGAGGACTACAGAAAAGAGTTGGACTATGTTAAGAATCTGAAAGCGGTGAATGACATTGCTGAACGTGGTGTCAAGATGATGAGCGACTTTGCAAATGTCATGACAACAGATGCCAAGCAAAGGGACTATCTCCTTCAAGCTGTGGAGTTCAACAGACGCCGCTTTGACAGCTTCAAGAAACAAACTCTCAACAACTGACTGTGTAAATGTCATTATGAAATTAATCATCATGTAATGCTTTCACTTCTTGATCGATTAGACTTGTGACAAAATGTTAATCTCAAATTTGTGTCATGAATAAGGCGCCTTGTCTGCCTTGAGTGTGAGAAAACGAATTTTGTGATATTTCTGAAATCTTTGTATGTACCAATGTGCCATTTCTTGTTCCAAGACTATCATAATTGTATAAGTTAGAAAGAGGATTAAAAACACTTTAATTTGGTGCCTATTTTGTTGCTCTATCTTGTTTAGATAAAAAGTTATAGTGCAAAACATGATTCAAGGGACGCCGGAACTGGTGCTTTTGGCCGATTTCAAGGCAGAAAACTTAAAGCTCCATGCGGCAATGCTTCCCAACAACCTAGGTCAAAATGGTTGTGATTTTCGGCCTTTTCAGGTCAAAAAGCATGGGAAAAAGTACAGAAACCTATGAAAATAAGAAAAAGTTGATTTTTGAACAGGGCTAACCACACACTCTTGCAAAAGTGATGCAGAACTTACAAGCGAGAACACTGGAATGCTTGGCAACTAATGGAGCACATTTGAAAGGAGTCATTTTTAAAAAATAAATATTTCATAATAAACTTGTAACTCTACTCTTTCGAATGATATATAGTTTTTATGAAAGGAATTAAATATTAAGAATATTTGGCTTTTTTTTATGGGTCCCATTTATCTGGATCACCCAGTATATATATATATATATATATATATATATTATATATATATATATATATATATATATATATATATATATATATATATATATATATATACATACATACATACACACACATAGTGTTCTATTCACTCCTTAATTTCGCAAAAAAAAATTTCGTTCCTCTTAACATCGTTCCTTGCTTTCTCTTTTATAGATTTTTTCATCATTTTTAGTTCTGAACTTCTTCAACATGTATTGGACTCGATCGTTTGATCATTACTCTATCAGTAACATTTTGCAACGATCCTGAACAGATCCTCCTCTCACTTCTAATCATAATGATGATGGTAATGTCGCAACCTATTAAACGTAAGTAATTATTACTAAAGAATATTTACAAACAAAATTGTACAGATTTTGAATGAATCCGGGTTGCAATATAAACTGAATGTTTAATTTGTATATATTTAATGAATATTCAAACAGCGTATTATTTAAACAAATTTTCACCTTAATATATATATATATATATATACATTCAACTGCAAAGAACACGCAGTATAAATAACGTAAAGAACGACGCTTGTATAGGAGATATTCCGCGCAAGACGAGAGAGAGAAAACGGAACAAATGAAAAAATGAAGTACCACCTGGGAATCGAACCCGGGATCTTCCGATTGCCGGTCAGACGCGATACCATTACACCATGGACTTCACTCTTCCAAATGCCGTAATTCTTCTACATACTCGCAGAAACCAATGCCCCAAGGGGGCACCTCCCGCATGCCGTAACATTATATACATTCAACTGCAAAGAACACGCAGTATAAATAACGTAAAGAACGACGCTTGTATAGGAGATATTCCGCGCAAGACGAGAGAGAGAAAACGGAACAAATGAAAAAATGAAGTACCACCTGGGAATCGAACCCGGGATCTTCCGATTGCCGGTCAGACGCGATACCATTACACCATGGACTTCACTCTTCCAAATGCCGTAATTCTTCTACATACTCGCAGAAACCAATGCCCCAAGGGGGCACCTCCCGCATGCCGTAACATTATATATATATATATATATATAGTGTCCCCTTTCGCCCACTTAGCTCTCTCCCCCAGCAAACCCAGTTGAAAACCTTTGCTTCCAATTTTGTGGGGTATTGAGTTCAGACCTTTCCATGTCTTAAATTATTAACTTCCCCCCACCCCACCCTCCCGATCCCCATTCTCCCTCCTCCACAAACATTTTAATAAATAATTTGTCTCGCCTGTCCAATTAACAATAAACCAAAAACATCTCGCCAGAATCACAGTTACATAAGGATCTCAACTCTGATGCACAAAATTAGTAACATTTATCAGTATTGGCTATTAAGGGCTGGGAAGGCAAGTAAACTGTATCATTCTCTTCTTATCTGTTCAAGAGTTGTTAGTTTCCACATTTACTTTTAACGTGAATGTCAAATGATTTTAACGAGTTTTGAAAGAATTATAAAAGACCAAATGACAGACTTGAAACGCGTATTCATTGACGATAAGACGTTACAATTATACCTCCTTGAGACGTTTGAACTGTTAAGTTGAATGGCTACATAATTGAGGGGTCGCGCGTCTTACGGTACCTAAGTGCCACCACAGGCGAAAACGTGTTTTTGATGGATATCACTATTTTCACCCTTCCTCTATCGCGTGGTTTGGGTTATAATGACCTTACGATACTAGAAGTATGGTTGAAAACCTTATGAATCGAACTACTTTTTTCACCTCATTCTGTGCCAGAAATCGCACCCAAAGTTCGGCATAATAAGAAAATCAAAAAATTTAAAAAAAATATATATAAAATATAAAATATGAAAATCTATTCCAAAAACTCATCAACATCTTCATTAGTATACTTAGAACTCTAATTTAGCCAAAAATGAACGTTCTAGCTCAATTAATAACAGAGATACTATTGCCAGAATATTGCTAAACTTTGGAGGCGATTTGTAGCGAATTTTAATTTTGGCGCTTAGGTACCGTAAGACGCGGGACCCCTCATATATAGAGTGGATCTTTAATGATACCAAATTATTTTTTTTCATTAATTTTCTCCTCTTTATACTTATTCTTCAGGTTTTAATTAATCTTTTTCACTGATCATGACCTATAAACACTGGCTGACTCTCTCTCTCTCTCAATACTGAAATGAATAGAAGATTTGTCCGTTCCTGTCAGGGGCAGGCAAAAGAATGTTGGCACTATGAAATTCATGCATTTCCAGTTTCTGGTGTGTGCGTAGACAGCTGGGTATAAGTGAGGTCACGAGTATGTGATAATTTACAGATGCAGTGGGCAATTTTGTTTTGTCAGATAACACTTTTGTTGCCTCTGAACATTAAAAAGATTATATTAAAAAGTCGAAACATTATTAGTACCTTGGTTAACCTTTGTTTTCCTCCTACGAACCTGGTCTCCTCCCTCAGTAATGCTAACAACTACACCACCGAGATGCATTGTATATCCGTATATATATACAGCGTGTCCCAAAGAAATGTATACCCACTTTGTTCGATAATACCAGCTATGAGGATAATAAATATATTACTTTTTATGTTTTTTAATAAAGAATTTTCTCCTGAATCTAAATATGTAATTATGTTTATTAAAAATTGAAGAACAAAAAAGTTACAGATGTTTAAATTATAATTATTATTTTCGAGACTTCATGTGTGATATTTTCTAATATTTTAACCGACTGTTTTGAGATACTTATGTTTAGTGTTGATATTGAAGCATAAATGTTGTAATTATTAGTTAATTCAAAAAATTTACAAATTCCATGGTTAAATGACACTTTATCTAAGATGTTCGACGTCTTCCAGAACGTTGTTTTTGTAAGTTTTGCACAGTGCCGTCGGTTTCAAACTTATCTCGTATACGTGCAAAAATATTAGAAAATATCGCACATGAAGTCTCGAAAATAATAATTATAATTTAAACATCTGTAACTTTTTTGATTTTCAATTTTTAATAAAAATAATTACATATTTAGATTCAGGAGAAAATTCTTTATTAAAAAACATAAAAAGTAATATATTTATTATCCTCATAGCTGGTATTATCGAACAAAGTGGGTATACATTTCTTTGGGACACGCTGTATACACTGCGTTCGCACTTATTAAGCAGATTACATTTTCTCCAATGTTTTCAAAAGATTTTCCCCGATTTCAATGAAATTTGTAGCAAATAATCACTATATATAGCAGTATTGATGGTACTCATTTCGATAAAATATTTTGATAATTAAAATAATTATCCCATTTTATTGAAAAATATGTAAAATACTGTGTTCCGAATTATAAAGCAAGTATTCTATTTACAGATCTAAATGGTGAAAACGGGTAAGAAGAAGGATTTAACATTAACTGAGAAAAGAAAAATAGTCAAGTTACTCGCTGAAAATATAAAATCTATTGAAATTGCGAAGCAGTTTGGCAGAGCTTATCGAACTGTAAACAGGTTTGTAGCGGAGGGTACCAAACTGGCGTCTAGGAGAATTTGTCTAAAACAATTCGTCTAAAATACAATTTGTCTAAATCAATTTGTCTAAAACAATTTGTCTAAAATAGTTTGTCTAAAATCAATTTGTCTAATAACAATTTGTCTAAAATACAATTTGTCTAAAAATAATTTGTCTAAAATACAATTTGTCTAAACAAACAATTTAATATAATATGGCATACAAATTGTTGCCTGATGTACAATGCTATTTATTACTTGCCACGCCCCATCTTAAAAGGTTACCTCTTTTGCGGAATAGTACATCGAAATAGTTTGTCTAAAATAGTTTGTCTAAAAATAATTTGTCTAAAATACAATTTGACTAATAACTGAAGATAACTAGAAATGCATTTGTCTGCTTCATAAATTTGGAGTGAGGATGAAAAGATTGAAAATGGGTTGATTTTATTTCATAATATACCTAACCTAACCTAACCTAACCTAACCGGGTTATGGGTTCCGGGATAACTGATTTCGATGTACTATTCCGCACAAGAGGTAACCTTTTAAGATGGGGCGTGGCAAGTAATAAATAGCATTGTACATCAGGCAACAATTTGTATGCCATATTATATTAAATTGTTTATTTAGACAAATTGTATTTTAGACAAATTATTTTTAGACAAATTGTATTTTAGACAAATTGTTATTAGACAAATTGATTTTAGACAAACTATTTTAGACAAATTGTTTTAGACAAATTGATTTAGACAAATTGTATTTTAGACGAATTGTTTTAGACAAACTCGCCTGATTCGACCAAACTGAGGCAGCGAAGTGATAAAGGAGCTATAAGAAAAGTGACAAGGCGGCAGATATCTGTAATCAAGCGTTAATTACAAAGCATCCATTGTCCTCAAGTAAAGAGGTTTTTGAGCAGGCTGGCATACATAATGTACGAAGAACATCTCGATGTGGAATCCTCCAAACAATTGGCAAGACGTGTAAACCTACGATTCAGTCACCATTAACACCCAGGTACAAGAAGCAGCGTGTTGAATGGGCGCGTCAGTACATGAAAACAGATTTTAATACTGTATTGTTCACCGATGAATGAAAAGCAACCCTTGAGGGACTTGATGTTTGGTCAAGAACATGGATTGCTGAGAGCCAATTTCTACCATCGAGATTAAGCCAACAAGGTGGAGGTAGTTTCATGTTTTGGGCAGGATTGATAGGCAATGAAGTAGCTGTCCCATACACGCATACAGAGTGCCTGATGGTGTAAAAGTGAATGCCCAGTCTTACACAAACTTTCTAAAAGAAAACCTCATTCCATAGTAGAGATTGACCCTTAGCAATCCATCTTCTTGACCAACTATCAGATCCCTCAAGGGTTGCTCTTCATTCATCGGTTAACAATACAGTATTAAAATCTGTTTTCACGTACTGACACGCCCATTCAACACGCTGCTTCTTGTACCCGGGTGTGAATGGTGACTGAATCGTAGGTTTACATTTCTTGCCAATTGTTTGGAGGATACCACATCGAGATGTTCTTGGTACATTATGTATGCCAGCCTGCTCAAAAACATCTTTACTTGAGGACAATGGATGCTTTGCAATTTGCGCTTGATTACAGATATCTGCCGCCTTGTCACTTTTCTTTTAGCTCTTTTATCACTTCGCTGCCTCAGTTTGGTACCCTCCGCTACAAACCTGTTTACAGTTCGATAAGCTCTGCCAAACTGCTTCGCAATTTCAATAGATTTTATATTTTTAGCGAGTAACTTGACTATTTTTCTTTTCTCAGTTAGTGTTAAATCCTTCTTCTTACCCATTTTCACCATTTAGATCCGTAAATAGAATACTTGCTTAATAATTCGGAACACAATATTTTACATATTTTTCAATAGAAAGAGATAATTATTTTAATTATCAAAATATTTTATCGAAATGAATACCATCAATGCTGCTATATATAGTGATTATTTGCTACAAATTTCATTGAAATCGGGGAAAACTTTTGAAAACATTGGAGAAAGTGTAATCTGCTTAATAAGTGCGAACGCAGTGTATATACTTATGTTTGATTTAAAAAAGACAAAGAAGATCAACCAGGACATTTTTCATTAGGGCTATAATTTTAGATGCAAAATGGATATATGCCCAATGAAAAATGTCTCAGACTTTTAAAATTTGAATTTGGTTTTAAACAAATTTACATTCACAATATTTTTTATATCGGCATTTAAGGCATTCCATAGTTTGAGTCCAATGAAAATGGGTAGTTTTTGAGATGAAGACAATCTAAATTGAGGTACAACAAGCTTTGATTTATTTCTGGTCTGATACGAGTGGATTTCTTGATGAATTATAAAATATCTATTTACCCATTGTAAATTAATGATTTTGTTCTTACCTGTGTAAATCAAAATAAAAAGTGCCAGTTTGGTTACATCATCGAGCTTTAGTAGGTTTAGCTCTTTAAATAATGCACTAGAGTGACCAAGGAAATCGCCATCAGATAAATAACCTTATTGCTCTTCTTAGATAACAAAGATACGGTTTAATGAGTTGTTAGCGGAGTTTCCCCAAACAAGGGGATAGAGATAATAAAGAGTATGATAAAGAGTCAATAAAACCTGTTTAGGGATTACATTTCTAAGTTTAAACATTATAGCAATGCTCCTTGAAATTTTTTCGCAATATAATTTATATGATCAGTCCATTGCAAATTCTTATCTAGCATTACACCACGAAATTTTGTTACAGTACACTCATTTATCGCGATTTCATTAACATTAAGTTCATGAAGATATACATTTCTTTGGTTAATAAAATCATGAAACTTGTTTTACTGGTATTCAGGAAGAGTTTATTGGTGGTCAACCACTTCAGTACACTGATGAATTCTGAATTAAATATATTCTTGGATGAATTAACATCTTTGCAAGAAAAAGACGCTGTTGTATTAACTGCAAACATTATGAAATTCATTATATCAGATGGGCGTAACAATAAAACCGTAACAATATAATTTATTAAGTAGAATACTATGATTTATTACATCAAACACCGTACTCAAATCCATAAATATTGATATCATTATTTCTTTGTTCTTTTTAGCTGAATTTGCAATTTCTATAAGATTTAAAATAGCCACTTCCGTTTTTTTATTATTACTGAAGCCATATTGATTTGGAGATAATAAATTGTAGGATTCTAAATATCGCTGCATTCTACTTTTTACAATTTTTCAAAAACTTTGCTGAACACTGATAATGAACCCTCCGGTCTGTAATTTGTTGCTAGTGTAGGATCACCCCCTTTAAAAAGGGTTGATATACAACCAGTTTTTAGCATTCATGGGAATATTCGTTTCGAAATATTTTGATTGATAATTTTAGCCAAAGTTACAGACATCTTAACAAGTTTCAGTATAGGTACAGGAATGTTATGAATGTTATTGTTTGTATTTTTTAATTTACCAACAATATTCCGCACCTCAGTAGAGGTAGCAGGAACAAAAGAAAATGAATTTAGTGGGCTAGGTGGCATAGGTGAGTGATCATTATTTAGTAATTGTGGGGGAAGCTTATCCGCTATTGAAGTAAAATGTATATTTAAAGAGTCCGCAAGAGAAGTATCATCAGTACATTCTTTATTATCAACACTTAATTTCTCTAATGAATTTTTCTTAATGTGGTTTCTTAGAATCCTGTTTATGGTTGTCCAACTCTTTTCATGTCTCCTTTATGTTTGGAAAATTGATTGTTATAATAGTTATATTTTGCAATTTTGATTATTTTAGTTAATTTGTTTCAGTATTGAGTATATTGTACTTTAGTAATTTTGCTTTGTAACTGCAATTTGAATATTTTATTTCTGTTCTTTATTGAAGTGATAATTCCTGGATTTGCGACACTTTTGGGCGAAACTGTTTTTCACCTTAAAGGAAAGCAAATATTAAAAATATGGAAAAAGGTGTCATAAAAGAACTGAAACATATAATCTGGGTCATTTATAGGTTCGTCACAGTCAAATCGAATTTTTTCTACAGCCCCAATAAATTTTCTTTTGTTAATCTCTGAAAATATTCTGTAATCATTAATTGTTTTAACCTGAACAATATTGTATATAGCGTAAGTAGAAAAATGATCACTGATGTTTGTGGTTACAATTCCAGAATTTACGAGGGCATTGCTATTTACAAATATATTATCAATCGTAGATTCTGTTATTTGATTACCATAGTTGCAGATTCGAGTGGGTTTGGTAATAGTATGACTAAGATAGAAAGAATTCATCAAGTTTAAAAATTTATGAGAGCTTGCTTCAGACTGCAAATTGATGTTGAAGTCACCCGCAACTACAGTATGGCATTCGATTTATGGAACTAGCGTAACATGTTATCTAAGTGAATTAAAAGCTATTGATATTATTATTATTAGTTGGGGGTATATATTCAGAAATTGGAAACCTACATAATTTCAAATGAAAGGTAAAGTTACGGCAATAAAAAGTTTGCCGAGAAATATATATATATATATATATATATATATATATATATAATATGAAAATAAGCCAAAATCACTGTTCATTTTAGTTTTATTTTGAAAAATGCACACTATTTTTATTAAACACAAAAGATGCAAAAGTTCCTAATTCGTAAACTTTTGGCTTTAAATGCTATTTTGTTTCTGACGAACCTTTTTCCTCAATTGTACAACGGAGATTAAAATTCTTGAAAACTAGCATACTTTTTGCGAAAAAATAAATTTTTAACTAGTCTAAAGGAATGTAAATGTACACAAATGGAATTACTCAAGTAGTTTGCTTTAGCGATAATAAATTCCAAAACAATTATAGGCTTCATACGATGGAGTCCAGTAGGTAGTGAAAAAAAGTGGAATATTTAAAATATCACAAAACATAAAGGAAAAGAAATCATTCTAAAGATTACAATCTATTAAATACTTTCCGTCGATATTCAGGATTTAATACAAAAATGGCAAAGCATAATAAATTAAGTTGTCCATAAATTTACATTTTCTCGACTAGCTAATCTCTAAATATTATAAACTATTGTAATGTAATTGTAATTGGTTGTATAATGTCTATTATTGGTGCAAATTCACTAATATATAAAAAGTTGTATGGTGCTACCGTTAAGTTTCTACTGTAGTATGCGGTCTACCGTTAAGTTTCTACTGTAGTATGCGGTCTACCGTTCAAAATATTTAAAAGGAATTGAAAATGAATTGAAAGGAATTATAATTTAATTTACACAATTAAGAAATTATTAAAGAAGTTAAACATACTACTACTGCATACTTAACGGTAGACCGCATACTACAGTACGCCCTTGATGATTGGTTAGGTTAAGTCGTGATATTTTCGTTAGTTTTAACGAAAATATCACGACTTAACCTAACCAATCGTCAAGGGCGTACAATTAACCTAATAATAAAATAATAAGAAGATAAGAAGCTATAATTAAAAGGTAGACCGCCGAATCGTAGGTAGACCGCATACTAAGTAGCACCAAGTTGTATTGTGGTAGCTGTTCATATAGACTTGCAGTAATCATAATGGAACCTTATTACTGTATAAGACTAGTAAACTACATTGAGTTCAACGCTGTATACGATTATATTAATTGTTTATCTTTATGAACACAGACATTACAATATAATTACCTGTATGTCAATGAATGCACATTCAATTGTCCTTTAGATATATATGTCTGTGTTATATGTTGTTGGATTCGGTTGTACCCCCTCCACCCCACCTTCCCCCAGTTGGGGTACCTTGACTATCACTGCGGCGTTTCCACATGTATGGAGTCGCCTGTGAGGCAAGGAACATTACATATGTGGGCAACTGTAAGTGTGCTTAGGAATGCATTAACTGTCACACTATCATATTTATATACTCGTATATGTGTGTATTATTATATATTATTCCCTGTACAATTATTGTGTGACATATATGTGGCAAAGAATAATAAATTATTATTATTATTATATTATTATTATTATTATAGGCTATCATAGAAAGCCATCATATCCATTGCTTGGGCCTATCTTGGTTATCCAATTCAAAGAAATGCAAAATATTAAAAAAAAGCAAAAGGTCCAAAGTTAAAAGACTAAAATCAGTCACCAAGTTTAAATTAATTTAATTTAACTTAATTTAAAAAAAAATTAAATTCCATAAAAAAATTCATTCACAAGGTGAACAAAAAGTTGCAGTGCACTGAGTTTTTTATTTTTATCATTTTTTGTAATTACTGTATATATCGTAGAATTTATAATAAATAGTAATAATATTAAATAAGTAAATAACAATAATAATAATAATAATATTAATAAATAAGTAAATAATAATAATAAATAAGTAAATAACAATAATAATAATAATAATATTAATAAATAAGTAAATAATAATAATAAATAAGTAAATAACAATAATAATAATAATAATATTACGAATAATAATAATAATAATATTAATAAATAAGTAAATAGTAATAATAAAATAAATAATAATAATAATAATAATACTATAATGAATAATAATAATAATAATAATAATAATAATAATGAATTATAATAATCTGAAACCAAAAACAAACAAATTACAATCAGTACACTGCAACTTTTTGATCACCCTGTATATAGATAATAATTACTGTGAATTGGTTTCAAAGTGAGATTTTAATATTTTTTAATAAAAGTAACAAGAACCAGAACTTTTTTAACCTCGAGGCATAGATGCTGAACATTTCTTTAAGTATCTTGTTCACCAGTTTGCTAAACATTTCCTGCTTTAACACTTTCAACG
>JAJOZX010001404.1:330000-492500 GCA_023014485.1 Bathynomus jamesi | reverse complement strand
TGTATGCCTACCTTTTAATATTATTTTTTCTGAAATAAATGGATAATATGCGTATTTTTTTACCAATCCAAAATAGGGAGCTACTTTCCGCCCACCCTGTACGTATATATATATATATATATATATATATATATATGTGTGTGTGTGTATATTTTTTTTTTCTTTTTTTTTCCTCTTTCTGTAACCTATATATAGGCTGTATCCCTTGTATGTACTTCAGTGTTCCTGAGGATGTCATTAGACGAAAGCGCTTGAGCACCTTTTTGTGTTTCCTTTCCTTCGTGGTTTTATTCATCATAAATATTTTTCACGTGTTACTTTCGTGAAATAATTTTCATATATATATTATATATATATATATATATATATATATATATATATATATATATATATATATATATATACAGAGTCTGTCAAAAAAACTAAGCCAAATTCAAACCTTTATTAAAACAAAACAATTTATCTAATTAAGTTGAATTTTTTACACAATAAAGTGTAGGTAATCACCTGTTATCCTTTAAATGTTTATGACGATATCCTCAGAATTGTTAATTTTATTAATAATTAACTAAAAAGTGAGATTCTCCTACTTAACATGAAAAAAAAAAATTTTGCGATATACTGTAGATAATTTTTAGTTTAATAAAATTAAAAGAACTGTTCAATATGATTCCCTTGCATTTCTATCACTTTTTTTAATCTTGGTCTGAATTCGTCTATTACTCGATTTATTTGCTCTTGGGGGAGCTCTGCCCATTTTGCGATAATCAACTCACGGAAATGATTGACATCCCTTATTCTGTTCCTATACACTCTCTCTGCCAAGTTTTCCCATATTCCGTAGTCTACAGGGTTTACCTCAAGGCTGTTAGGTGGCCAATTATTCGGTTCCAGAAATTCATGCACATTCTTTTTCAAATATTCGATGGTTGTTTTGGCAGTATGTGATGTTGCACCATCTTGTTGAAAAATAAAGTAACCTTGACTAGCCAAGTTTCTCATTTCTGGAAGCATTTTCTCAAGCAGGGTATTTGAATAATATTGAGCATTAATTTTCACTCCTGGCTCAATAAAAAATATTGAAGTTTTTCCCAACTTGGACACTCCAACAGAAACCATGACGCTAGAAGAAAAGTGACTCCTTGTTGCGTACAGTCTTTCATCTTGGATTTCATTTTTCTTCACAACATCAGAATAAACCCGGTCATTCTGTGAGTTTCTTGGTGGCTCTACCGTAAAACGTTTTTCATCCGTAAAAAATGTCTTGGAAAGTTTATCTTCAGTTATTATACGTAAAATACGTTTGGATTTATCAACTCTCTTCTGACAGTTTACTTCTGACAATCTTTGTCCATGCACTCTTTTAAATGGTTTAAATTGCAGATCAGATTTAATAATCCTTCTTACGCTTGATTCTGATATTTCTAGTTCTTTTGATATTTGAGCAGGTGTCATGTGGCTACCAGGTCGATCCTCTTGACTAAGGATACGTTCCTCCACTTTCTGAATATTTTCATCTACTCTAACTGATTTTGATCGCCCACTACCAACCTTCCTCTCAATGCTTCCTGTTTCATCGATAGTTCTCAATAAGTAATCTAAACCTGATCTAGTCCATCCTTTATAATCGAATTCAGAAAGTAATTTCCTTGCACTATAACCTTTTTCAACTCTATAATGCTTTATAATTATTTTATCTTCATGTGAGAGTGGCATATTTAGAGGTATTCACGAAAAATTTTAAATCTAAACAAATTCTGAAAAAGAGAAAAAAGAAGATATTACATAATGAGAAAAACTGAAATTTTCGCAATCTGTAGAAATAACCGCATAACTCCTAAAATATTTAAAATAAAGTTATAAAATTATCACACATTATTTATGAGCCTTTTGTTTATTTAGTGTAAAAAAATATTTGAAATCTCTATCAAATTGTGCACTTTATAGAGATTTCAAATTGGCTTAGTTTTTTTTGACAGACCCTGTATATATATATATATATATATATATATATATATATATATATATACATATAGGGCCGCCGAGAGGGCGGGGAAACTGGGTTATATCCCCGGGGCCCGGACCTCTAGGTGGCCCGGCAAGAGGGGAGGTAAAATCTAAACATATTAATAAAGCAATTGATTAAATAACAGAGGAAATATAATTAATGAACATACATTTTAGAGAGATTATTATACTGTATGTTTTGAATAGTGACTTGGATATATGATCAGTTTGCTTATGTACACGAAAAACATTCATAATAAAATACTGAGTAAACAGGGGAGCCCATATGCCACTCCTTCCCCGGGGCCCGTGGCAGCTCTCGCCGGCCCTGTGTATATATTATATATATATATATATATACACGTATATAATTCAGAGCTGGGCACTTGCGGTTTTTTTGCGGTACTGCGGTACTGCGGTACTACCGTGTTGGTCGGTACCGCGGAAAGTACCGCGGGAAATTTGAATGCGGTAGCGGTACTGCTGTACTTTCAGCGATCCTTTGCGGTACTGCGTTATGCGGTACCGGTTTGGTAGTGCGGTAGTAGTACTGCAGTACCGCAGTACCGCAAAAAAACGCGCAAAAAAACGCAAGTGCCCAGCTCTGAATTTATATATATATATTTGTTTTACCTTCGTTTCGTTAAAAATTAAACGTCAATCCGGGGTTTCAGGAAAAATAAAACCGACTGTGGTCAATATTTCATTCTGCAGGATGTCAATATACTTTTTTTTCCTGCTGTATCACAGTTCAAACAAACCAATTTTTGTTTCCATAAAAAACCCCGCGTAAAACATAAATAAAGTCAGCCGGAGCGACTCCATCATTCATACTTGAAAGAGTTTCCCACGCATTTTGTATGAAAGGTTTTTGTACAGTACTTACAAAACAACACGTACTTCCACAAAACACGTACTGTACACCTCCTAAATGAGTGTCCATGAACAGAAATGACCCACGATAGGAAAGTAATTCTGTATATTAAAATTTAAAACCGAAGACGTTTCGGCTCTCAACTCTCGAAAACTATATTAATTGCGACAGCGTAAGAAGCATAGCCGTAGACTGAGAGGGGTAACTGTCGTTGGTGGGTCTGGGTAATGTATTACACCGGTGACGTCATGAGGAAGGGAGGAATTTGGGGTGGATTTTTGAAAGATGGGTTGAGTAGCATGACCGCAAACTGTTCAAGTGCATATGCACTTGCAATGCTGATCAATGTTGCAAAGGGGGGTTAGGGTTATTGCAAAGGGTTATGGAACAAGAGGGGTGAGGATTAACCCCCAAAGTTGCATGAAGGGGTGGGGGTAATGGGGGATGCGGTTATGCAACAAGGGGGAGGGGGTAACCCCCAAGTTGCATGAATGGGTGAGCTTTGGGGGGAGAGGGAGGATGACCTCCCTCAAAAGGGGATGACCCTGACCTAAACCCTAACTTTGTGGGAGAAGGTGGGATGTCCTCACCCCAAAAGGGGTATCCCTAACCTAAGAAGGTAAACCTTAACCTAAGAGATGAGAGACAGAACATCCTTTCGCCTGGACCGCCAGACGCATAATAACCCAGCATCAGCTGGTTGGCAGGTTTTTGGTTTAGAGGGGGTTACCAGATAGTCCTATTTATTTTAATTCTTTATATATGGAGGGGTTGCCAGATATTTATTTTATTTATTTATATGTGGATGGGTTGCTAGATAGCAATATTTATTTTAGTTATTTATTTATTAAATGCAAGAGAGATATCTTCTCAATGCTTACAGGGGGTTGCCAGATATTTATTTTAGTTATTTATATATGGACGGGTTGCCAGATTGTACTATTTAATTATTTGAAGAGATGTTACCCATTAAATCTTAATTGTCTTGGTAACCGTATATATACCATTAAAAGCAGTATTAAGAGAGTAATTTCATTAACGGTATACATATACAGGGTGGGCCGAAAGTCTGGATCCATAGGAAAATATTTATTTTAATACATAAATTACAACAAATGGTAAATACTTAAAATGAATATCAACTTTAACTCGTAAATGCGTATCCGTGATATTGTACAGCAGTTCGTACTCCAGTATAAATACTCAAATACTTTTATATTTCAGCCCAGAAATGGCTTCGAATCTAACAACAGAAGACCGGGTAGAACTTGTGCTCATGTACGCAAGACAGGGCGCTACACACAGAGAAGTTGCTACCGAATTCAATAGAAATCATCCTGATAAGCATCCAGTAACACATGCGACGGTTGGCAAGTTGTTTAAACGTTTCAAAGAAACAGGAAGTGTACATGATCGACGGCGTTCTGGTCGTCCGAAAACTGCAACTGATGAAAATACCTCTGCAATGGTATGTGAAACTTTAACGAATAGTCCAGTAAAGTCAACAAGAAGATTATCAAATGAAACACGCATCTCGAGAACGTCAATTCGAAGAATTATTAAAAATCATAAATTCCATCCCTAAGTGTCTCGATGTCAGAGGCCGCCAATTTGAGCATTTGTTATAATTTGTTGTTTATACTGGAGTACGAACCACTTTACAGTATCACGGATACGCATTTACGAGTTAAAGTTGATATTCATTTTAAGTATTCACCATTTGTTGTAATTTATGTATTAAAATAAATATTTTCCTATGGATCCAGACTTTCGGCCCACCCTATATATTTATATATATATATATATATATTAATGTAGCAGTCCAGTTGGTACTGCCACCAGCTACCAGCGGCAGGAAATGGTCCAATGTTTATTCATTCTTTATCTATAACTAAAATTCAATTCAGCTAACCTTTACGTATATATTACAGAGAGATGTTCACATGATATAGCCATATTAAGAGAGTAATTTCATTAACGGTACATATATACATTAATAGCTCAGTCCAGTTGGTAGCGCCTTCAGCTACCAGCGGTAGAAATGGTCAAAAGTTAATAAAGAATCGTACCCAGCCGTATATATACCATTAAAAGTAGTATTAAGAGAGTAATTCAATTGCCCCATAATAGAAATGTTTAGTCATAACTTATATATTCTTTCAAACAATTAAAACCAAACCAAAATGGAGAAATGTCAATTTACCTCGTTTACTTGCTTCGAATAAATTTCATTTAATTCTCCATAATCTCTTCATTTAAAATGGGGGAGAAAACATTTGTCTAATAAATCAAAAAGCAATTCACTTCCAAAGGAATTTCATTCTTAATGTACTCACGTCACTTATCTCTATTAGAATTTCACTCATTACTAATTAGTAATTTTTTTATTTTTTTATAAATTTCGGAGTATAATGTCCAAGGAAATGTGGGATCCAGCTCTCTACGAATCGTTATATCATCTAAACGTGGAAGATAGGGGTTACCCATACAACACTCATCAAGCCCAACGTTGCTTAGCAGCTCAAATCTCGCTGTGAAGAGCCATGTTACATTGGAAGCGACAACACTTACACTTTTGTAACCATGAAGGAATGACAATTAACTGACTTAAATAAATTTTTTATACTTTGCTAAATTCCAAAAAAATACTACGAATTATTGGAAATAATTTCATGAAAATTCCATTAAGCTGATTTCCTTAAAATGACCGTTCACATTTGTAATAATGTACCTTAAATGTATTTTACCTGCAAATTTTAAATTACAGCACTTTGCACTTCCTAAATTAATGGTTTATACACTAAAATAGAAGATGCTCAAAGAAAACTTGTCCATTTTGAAGTAACCCAGAAGCGTGTATGATATCATATTGTGGTATACCGCGGCTTTTAGGGTACACTAATGTCCCACTTGAGGACTATTTCGTTCTTACCAACCTACAATAAAAGCATTTTCCATGTTTTGCCTAAACAGAAAATACTTCAAATAAATTTATTCCTTAAGCCTTACTCTCTATTATTATTATTATTTTCATTATTATTACTCTCTTTTTTTACCACGGAATCGCTACATAACCTAATTCTCTATCCATAAAATATCTCACAATTCCCAATATATATATATATATATATATATATATATATAAAACCTTTGGTACCTTTGGTTAGCTTCCGCCCGAATTGTTCATTCTGACGAAGGTCAAGCTTTTCACTCCCCCTTAGACCTACAGTTTAACATGAAATCCGAACCACGCCCCATCAGCAGCCCAGCGTCTTAACCACTAGGCCACCTACCAACCACTTTCTTTATTGTGTGGAAGGATGAACAGCTGGGTTTTGCTGCGCGCCGGCTGCCGTCGGGTCTCGAATCCGGGGCCGATGGATTCGTAGTCAGCGACGCTAACCACTACACCACCGATAATAAATAAATACGCTACAAAGATAACAAATCGCTTATGGGTATTAGCTTCACTCCTCCTTCACCCTTCTCTCCCCTTTGCCCTTCTCTTGCCCTTCTCCCTTCTCGTCCTACACCGTATTTTTTCATTTCTCCTTAATCCTTTACAGAAAATTAATTTTATGTGTAAATGCTATTCATTTTGGTGTATCACGCATATTTTCTATGAAATTTTAAAAACTATTATACAATTTCTAAAAAGCATAAAAATTTACAAGACAATTGGTATAAATTAGATAATTTTTATAAAAATTCATAATAAACTCATTTTGAAGTGTAATGCTATTCGACTGGGGCTCGGGCACCAGTGTCGGCAGGCTGTGCCTAGCATGCCCATGATTGCAAAAGTACAGGGTGATTTTTTATCGAGAACCCTTAATAATTCGAATTTTTTTAATTATTAATAATGGAGTCTGTGATGGATATAGACTAACTAAGGTGCGTGCAATGCAAAGAGCGCTACAGTTAATCGAACCTAACCTAACTTGACCCACCTAACCATTCGGCATTTTTAATCTGAAACAAATATAATACTTGGAAATCTGAAAACACCAAATTTATTTTGGATTTCATCAACGTTGTTTTAAATAATAATAATAATAACAATAATAATAATAATAAATACACTCAGAACATCTTTCTCGCTCAGAAACTTTGAATTTACGTTGAAATTTTTTTTTAAACACATGCTAAATACCGTTCACTTTTACGTTGAAAATGAAACACTTGAATAAATTTTTAATTACAATATAATTTTATTCGCCTACGACCTCTCTGAAAACCGTGAAAATATCTGCGGAGTGAACAAGTCAAATTTGATAAAGACACCTTCATTATTCGTGAAGGTGTCCAATCAGACCTTCAATGCCCAAAGCGTGGATCCGTTACATCAGTGATACGACATCTGATTGGCAATACATATGTCATAGACACGCCCAGTTACATTAACATCCAATCAACAAGTTTAAGGGGCTGTCACATTCGAGAATCATTGCATATAAAAGGAAGTATTTTCAGCTGGAACTCACAGCATTTATTTTACCAGCGAATAATTAAAAATACCCTCCGTCATGGACACCGCCAACCAGTCACAACAACAACTTTACAGTTTACCTAAGTTATATGAAGATGGGTACCCTAACGCCGGTGCCACAATTAGTCTTTTTAACGCATCCGATCAGGACGGATTATTTTCAACGCAATCCGTTGCTGACATCTGCACTGACGCTCCGTTTGATCCAGCGGAAGAGTTTACAGTAGAAATGTGAGAATAAAATTTTATGTACCTGTATTTCTATTTTATTTTTTGTGTTCTATATTTAGTCGGGAAATTTTTATTTATTTTAGTGTTCCTGAGGATGTCATTTGGCGAAAGCTCTTGAGCACCATTCTGTTTCCTTCGTGGTTATTTCATCATATATATATATATATATTAATTATATTATATTATATTAATTATTAATTAGTTATTACTATTTGAAACTAATCTATAATTTAAAATGAGGGCACCTGTTATTTTAATGAAACATATTACAAAAAATGTAATGAGGTGAAAATATATTATTACAGTCCATCCATATATATATATAATGATCTGCGGAGACTTTAACTTCCCATTTATAAAATACAAAAAGGTGAATAGGAATATATATATTCACCAGAACAAGGGGGGCACAAGAGAAGATCAGGAACAAGCAAAAATGTTGATGGCTCTTACAAACGAGTTTATGCTGACACAGGAGATAACAGAAAATACCAGAAAAAATAACTGCCTGGATTCACGAATAACACGAACTTGATTGCTGATATAAAAATAACCCCAACCATTATCTCAGACCACAACTTAATCGAGATATCAACAAATATGATGGCAGCATTAGAAGACAATACACATATTGTGGAAAGAAGTAAATTCGGGGCCTTTAACTTAAACTCGAAGACTATAAATTGGGAAGCAATCAGATCGCACATGGCCCAAATAGAATGGAGAACAATTTTCGAGAATAAAACAACGGAAGAAATGCTAACAACTTTGGAGGAAAAAACGCTGAGAATTTTAGAAAAATATGCTCCGAAATCACAGCCAAAAGGAAAGAGGAGCTGGCTAGAAAGGCAAAAGAGAAGACTATTCCGCAAAAGAAAGAGAGTGGAGGCGAAGTTAGGAAACTGCGGAGATAATGGCAGGAAAATAATAAGAAAAACTGGAGGGTATCGATAGGGAAATACAAGCCCTGATTAAGGACCATACAGAGAGGGAAGAGGAAAAGGCGGTAGAAGCAATAAAGGAAAATCCAAAATACTTCTATAGCTATGCAAAAAGGAAAACAAAAACGCGCGCCGCTATTGGGCCCTTAAGGACGGGAAATAATGAACTAACCGACGATCCAAAAGAAATATCTGATACATTGAGAGATCAATATGAATCAGTTTTCAGTACCCCAAAAAGTGACAAAGCGATACCTGATATAAATGTATTCTTTGAAGAGGAATTGCAAGGAGAGTATATAACAGACTTTGAGTTTACACCAGAAGATGTACCGAGAGCTATAGAACAAATGAAACTACATTCAGCTGCAGGTCCGAACAATTGGAACGCATTATTGATTAAAAACTGTAAAAATGAAATAGCTACAACTTTATACTGGATATGGAGAAGATCCCTAGACACTGGGGAAATACCGAGCATCTTGAAAAGAGCAAACATTGTCCCTATATATAAAGGAGGGGACAGATCTCAAGCAAAGAACTATAGACCAGTGTCATTGACGTCCCACCTCACCAAAGTATTTGAAAGAATAGTTAGACAGAAAATTTATCATTTCCTGAAGACACGGGAAAGATTCAACGAAAATCAGCATGGATTCCGATCAGGTAGATCATGCCTATCACAACTAATAGAGCACTACAACAATATCCCAGATGCATTGGAAGGCAATGACAACTACGATGTTATATACACAGATTTTGCTAAAGCTTTCGATAAATGTGACCATGGTATAATAGGACATAAAATTAAAGACATGGGAATAACAGGCAAAGTGGGAAAATGGATCTACAACTTCCTTTGTGATCGTCTGCAAGTCGTCAAAATTCAAGGTATATCATCATCAGAATCGGAAGTACGCAGCTCAGTACCACAAGGGACAGTACTGGCCCCACTCCTGTTCATTATCATGCTAACAGACATAGACAGCGGAGTAAACAGCAATAGTATAGTAACATCCTTTGCAGACGATACAAAGATCAGCAGAAAAATCAGCGATGTACATGACGTGGAGGCCTTGCAGAGGGACACGAACAAAATATACAAATGATCAGAAGACAACAACATGTCATTCAACGCCGAGAAATTTCAGCTCTTGAGATATGGTAGAAAAGAAGAACTTAAACAGACTGCATATTATGCTCCAGATAGACAGGAAATTCAGAGAAGCATGAAAGCGATTGATCTCGGGATAATAATGACAGATGATGCGAAATTCGAAACACAAAATCAGATAGCGATAAATAAAGCAAAAAGAATCGCCGGACAGGTTCTAAGAACGTTCAAGAGAAGGGACAGGACAGTAATGATTCCCCTGCTAAAAACACTGATTATACCAAAACTTGAATACTGCTCAGTTTTGACGTCCCCATATAAAAAGGAAGAAACTAATAAACTAGAAGAAACGCAAAGGCATTTCACAGCCAAGATTGATGGCTGCAAAGAACTCAACTACTGGGAAAGACTACGTAAACTAAATCTGTACTCACTGGAAAGAAGAAGAGAGAGGTACATCATAATCTACATATGGACAATGATTGAAAAACTGGTACCAAACCTAAAACTAAACCCAATTACCATTCAAACAACACTGGAAAATAGGAAAGGCAGAATGTGTAGTGTTCCCAAATTAAAAGCACGACAAGGGACCTCCTCAACCCTGAAGGAAAATAGCTTGGTTGTCAGGGGCCAAGACTTTTCAACCAGCTTCCTAAGGACCTCAGAAACGTAACGGGGGTCAAAGTTGAAGTCTTCAAGA
Organism: Bathynomus jamesi; assembly: GCA_023014485.1. NCBI lineage: Eukaryota > Metazoa > Arthropoda > Malacostraca > Isopoda > Cirolanidae > Bathynomus > Bathynomus jamesi. Next base: position 482,141 of record JAJOZX010001404.1, on the reverse strand, counting down.
AAAGACTGGATGCCTGGCTGAGGACAGTACCAGATGAGCCGGGCGTGCCTGGCTATGTACGGTGGAGAGCGCAAGAAAGTAACTCGCTCCTCCACCAGGCCAGACCTAGAGGCGGGGCCACCAGCTTGACCTCCGTGTGAAGAGAGACCAACACACGAAACAACATAAGGTTCATAAGGTAAGGTATTATATATAAAACCTTGTTAACCTTGTTTGGGTTCCGTGCGTCGGTCTTTCTTCACACGAAGGTCAAGCTGGTGGCCCCGCCTCTAGTCCTGGCTTAGTGGAGGAGCGAGTTGCTCTCTTGCGCTCTTCATCGTACATACCCAGGTACACCCGGCTCATCTGGCACCGTCATGAGCCACGCATCTAGTCTTCTCTTGAAGACTTCAACTTTGACCCCTGTAATGTTTCTGAGATCCTTTGGAAGCTGGTTGAAAATTCTTGGCCCCCTGACAACCAAGCTATTTTCCTTGTTTTGAGGAGATCCCTTGTCGGACCTTTAATTTGGGAACACTACACATTCTGCCTTTCCTATTTTCCAGCGTTTTCTGGATGGTAATTGTGTTTAGTTTTAGGTTTGGTACCAGTTTTTCGATAATTTTCCATATGTAGATTATGGTATACCTCTCTCCTATTCTTTCCAGGGAGTACAGATTCAGTTTGCGTAGTCTTTCCCAGTAGTTGAGTTCTTTGCAGCCATCATTCTTGGCTGTGAAATGTGTCTCTGCGTTTCTTCTAGTTTATTAATTTCTTCCTTTTTATATGGGGACGTCAAAATTGAGCAGTATTCAAATTTTGGTTTGATCAGTGTTCTCAGCAGGGAAATCATTACTGTCCTGTCCCTCCGTTTGAACGTTCTTAGTACCTGTCCCGCGACTCTTTTTTCTTTGTTTATTGCTCTCTGATTTTGTGTCTCGAATTTTGCATCATCGGTCATTATGACCCCCAAGTCGACCGTTTTCGTGCTTCTCTGAATTTCTTGCCTATCTGGAGCATAATATGCAGTCTTTTCAAGTTCCTCATTTCTACCATTTCTCAAGAGCTGAAATTTCTCGGTGTTAAATGTCATATTATTGTCTTCTGACCATTTGTGTATTTTGTTTGTCTCTCTGGAAGGCCTCTACTTCTTCTCCACCGCTGATTTTTCTGCTGATCTTTGTATCGTCTGCAAATGATGTTACTATACTTTTGCTGTTTACTCCACTGTCTATGTCTGTTAGCATGATAATGAACAGGAGTGGGACCAGCACTGTACCTTGTGGTACTGGGCTGCGTACTTCTGATTCTGATGATGATATACCTTGAATTTTGACCACTTGTAGTCGATTTCTGAGGAAGTTGTAGGTCCATTTTCCCACTTTGCCTGTTATTCCCATATGCTTCATTTTATGTGCTATTATACCATTATCGCATTTGTCGAAAGCTTTAGCAAAATCCGTGTATATGACATCATAGTTTTCATTGCCTTTAAGTGCATGTAAGACATTGTTATAATGCTCTATAAGTTGTGATAGGCTTGATCTTCCTGATCGAAATCCGTGTTGATTTTCGTTGAATCTTTCCAATGTCTCCAAGTAGTCATAGATTTTCTCTGACTATTCTTTCAAATATTTTGGTGAGGTGGGATTTCAAGGACACTGGTCTATAGTTCTTTGCTTGAGATCATCTATCCCCGCCTTTATATATTGGGACGATGTTTGCTCTTTTCAAGATGCTCGGTATTTCAACAGTATCTAGGGACCTTCTCCATATCCAGTATAAGGGCGTAGCTATTTTATTTTTACAGTTTTTCATTAATAGTGCGTTCCATTTGTCCGGACCTTCAGCTGAATGTGATTTCATTTGTCCTATAGCTTTCGCTACATCTTCTGAGGTAAAATCAAAGTCTGTTATACATTCTCCTTGCAATTTTTCTTTGAAGAATGCATCTATGTCAGGTATCGCTTTGTCACTTTTTAGGGTACTGAAGACCGATTCATACTGGGCTCTCAATGTTTCAGATACTTCTTTTAGATCGTCTGTTAGTTCATTATTTCCTTTCTTTAAGGGCCCGATAGTAGCTCGCGTTTTTATTTTCCTTTTCGCATAGCTGTAGAAGTATTTTGGATTTTCCTTTATTGCTTCTACCGCTTTTTCCTCTTCCCTATCTTTATGGCCCTTTATCAGAGTTTGTATTTCCCAATCGATTCTCTCCAGTTTTTCTTGTATTTCTTTCCTGGCATTGTTTACTTCGCAATTAGCTAACTTCGTCGCTACTCTCTTTCTTTTGAGGAATATTCTTCTCTTTTGCCTCTCTAGCCAGTTCCTCTTTCCTTTTTGACTATGCTTTCCGAGCATATTTTTCCAAAATTCTCAGCGTCTTTTCTTCCAAGGTTGTTAGCACTTCCTCAGTTGTTTTATTCTCGAAAACTGTTCTCCACTCTATTTGGGCCATGTGTGATCTGATTTCTTCCCAGTTTATGGTCTTGGAGTTGAAGTTAAACGCCCCAAATTTGCTTCTTCCTTCCGTATGTGTATTGTCTTTTAAAGTTATCGCCATATTTGTTGATAACTCGATTATATTGTGGTCTGAGATAATAAGTGGAGTTATTTTTAAATCGGCAATCAAGTTCGTGTTATTTATGAATACCAGATCTAGTCAGTTGTTTTTCCTGCTATTTTCTGTTATCTCCTGTGTCAGCATAAACTCGTTCGTGAGAGCCATCAGCATTTTTGCTTGCTCCTGGTCCTCTCTTGTGCCGCCCCCCCCTTATCTTGCTGTAACGAATGTGGGAGGTAAACGAGATTTGTGTCAATTGATTTCATCTGCTCAGTGTCCGGATATACATCGTCATGTTTGTCCAAACATTTTATCTCTGTACAAATGTATTCTCTCACGACTATGATCAAGCCGTCCATGTTGGATTGGTCGACCTTTGCAATATTTACATGTGCCTCTTGTATAAGATTTTTCACATTCGATGTAAGAGTTACGATGTTAGGCTGTTGCTTGAGTGTAGTTATGTATACCTTCTTCCCGTAGTGATTCACTAGTTCCCTTTTCAGCTGAGCTGCAGCAGTTGATCATCGCTCAGCACACTCCTCAATTTCATAATGAGATACAAGTTATCTAACGTAATCGTCTCATCATCATTCTCTTCCAATTGTTCAATGGCAATCTCAAATGCCGCCATGTTGGACATACTCTTCGGTAGGGCGGATCGAAAATGAGGTTTTTAAACGTTTTTTCGAAATTCAAATATGGCTAGTGCGGAAAATATGTGAGTGCTATAGATAATGACTTTGCATAAATATTAGTCCTGCGAAATTATATCTTCAGGTGCCACAAAGCCGTCGAAAAAAGTGAAATATAATGATTTTCTTATATTCTGCATTAGTACAATAACTGAAACTTACTTGTTATTATTATACAGGTATATTAAGTGTTCCAATTACCAAAATAGTTACTGAATTACGCAGCTCTTAGTTTATTTAGATCAATGTTCTTTTGATTAATGATCTAAATAATCCAGAACTCACCACGAGGAGGTGGCTGCGTGTCGAGCTCCACCCATCCTTGCGCATGTTTTTTTCTATTAACGTTTTATTTAAACTTTATATTCAGCTTTACTTTCGAATGATGGCATTTTTTTACGTGACTGAAGTGTTGATCTTATGAAGCCATCTCGCGCGTTCAATCCAAATACTTTTGATGATGCTTCAGTCACTAATTTTACCATTCTTTCTACTACTTGTGTATGACAAGGGAATTTCTCGAATGGAGGGGTACTCTTGTTTTCTATGAATTCTTCAATCTCATTTTCTGTCAGGTGTCTTGTCACAGGTGGTTCAGTGACAATGCATTTTTGCCAATTAATTAAATCAGTATAATCAGTAGCTTCAAATTGAATAACAGGTACTGTGAAACGCCTCACAACTTTTTCCTTGTTTGTTTGCCTTGCTTTCTTTATTCGCCTCCACGCTAATTCTCTTATGGGCGCTGCGGTCATCATGAATCATTGATGCTAGAATATTTTCTGGATTTGCAAAAAATGCATTTCTTTGTATGACAGGGTTTACAATATCCTTTACTTCGTCATTCAGTGTTCTTGTTAGTTCAATAGTTTTGAAAACATGTTTTGAGCCATTGACAAAAGACGTACTTTGCTTAATAGAAAACCACATTGGGATGTAGACCTTCATTATAAAAGAAGCAATGTTCATGAGGTTCTCAGATGGACTTAGAGTTGAAACGTATAGACGAAGCAAACGATTTGCTGTAGTCAGCCATCGTGAATGTGCCATTTTGCCTGGACTACGATGAGCAAGATCTGGAGAGCAATATCCCTTTGTTATGGCCTGATGAATATCAATTAGATATTTTTGGTCGGTGCTAAGATCTTCACAGTCTACAGTTGGTTCCTCAGCATCAATCCTTTCAAACTCGACAATAGGAAGACTCTCACAGTTCTCTAATTCCCTGCCAATAGGACCGGTGAATCCGCGGGGGCCAGATGTTTTTCCATCCAGCTTTGCAACTAAATGGCGTAATGGCAATTCATTGGCATGGAGCTGGCACACTAAATGTTGAACTGGCTTCTTCAGCTTCAATTCTATAAGCCTTATAACGCCTCCCTTTTCTCCAGTGTTGACTGCTGCACCATCGCATCCAATGGCAACAAGGTTTTCCAGGTTCATGTCATTATTTCCAATATACTCAAACATTCCTTTACATATTTCTTGAGCTGATCCAGAATTCACAGAATAATGGCCCAAATAATCTGAACCAGGTTCTCTCACTAAAGTGATATGTTCTTCTGTTACCTTCTTCTGATATACTTTGGACTTTTTTTTTTTCTTGGAAGAGTGTAGAATCTTTTCGACCATCAAAATAGATTCCTCTGATTGGGACCTGATTTTGATCTTTCATAATTTCTGATCTCTTCTTTTGTCTTTCTCTTCTGATTTTACTCCTATCCACTACTTCAGATGTATTGTCAATAGAAACTTCTCCAATATCTTGCAATACTGCACTAACAATGAATGCTGCAGCTCGATCTGAAACTGCAGTCCTGTCACAAGCAGTAGCCACTGAAGGTAGATTTGTAGTTTTCCTTTTCTTGAATAATTGTTCTTCAGGTTGTTCGAGCTTTCTCTTCGAGCTAACTGGCTCTGGAAATGTATCGTCTGATATTTCGCCAGATTCACTTTCACTATTTGATGTCGCTGATGATAATTCAACATTTGTATCCTGCAATTTCTCCTGTGAAGATTCTTTGGTGAGCCTCACAGCTTCTTTTTGCTTTCTTAGCAACGTAGATGCTTTTTTCTTTGAGAGTGTAATATCTACTCTATCAATAAACAGTTTTCTTTCACTCCTTTGATCTAAGAGGAACGTCACTTCTTCCTTTGGAACCGTTTTTTATTTGGGACAAGAACATTGTGTTAGTACTTTGCACTTGCTCGCTGCAATGTGAAAAAGTTTCGTGTGTGCTTCTTTTTTGAACATATCAATCTTTGCTTTGTAAGCTTCAGAATTTTTTCTGCTTTGGTATGGCTTCATAATGACACAATACTTTTCGTGGTAGCTTTTGAACATTGTTTCAATTCGCCTGTCTGACAGAATTGGGACGGAAGCACTTTCCCAAATTGTTTTCAATTTATCAACAACTTGTTCTAATATTTGAGATATTGAAGGATCTTTATTAGTATTCTGTTTCAAATCGTTTCTTACAAACAAGTAATATTTAAAAACTCTGTATGTAGGAAGATTCCTGTGCCACAAATCTTCCCCCATACCAAACATGGGGCACTCAGTTGAGGCCCTGGTTGATTTTGCACAAACTCGAGACATTTTGAAAGTATACAAATCTGAAAAAGAAAGAGCTAATATCAATTATACGTTAATTTCAGTTAATAGTACATAGCAAACTTAGGGCAACACAATACAGAAATGCAAAATATATAAGAAATATAGTTTAGACTATCTGAGTAACGCCAACAACAGAACACCCACCTGCTACGAGAGCGACAGCTACACTGAACCGAGGTACTCACGTGACAGCTGAGTGAGCTGACTATAGAAAACTGTTTTTAGAGAATAGAAACTTTTTTTAAAGGTTGACTGAGCTATTTTTATACAAGTGTGAATAAATTCTTGTCTATTGTGCATCGTGGACTCTTCTGTAATTATTGGTTAAAATCTGCTTTTTTTCAATCTTTTTCAATATTGAAGGTCATTGTGGCACCTGAAGATATTAATGGTATGATTTTAAATTTATACCAGCTTATTTCCTCACTACTCCACACATTTTCCACACTAGCCAATTTGAAAATTCGAAAAATGAGTTTTTCACTCCGCCCTACTCTTCGGTCGTCCAAGTTTCCGTTTCTTCGATGGAGACTCCTCATGTTTAGTGTACACTTCAGGAATATTCCTCCTTCCTCGAAAATTTTTATCACAATGAAGGTGATAGGTAGCTTCCTCAGCTGGTAGGTTGTTTATAGGCACAATACCATCGTGGCCATCCCTGTACCATCGTGGCACAGTCATCTTGCTTCAGTGCGCTGCGATGTTTTCCTGGAACTCGAGCGTCATAACACGGCTGAAATGAAGTACACTTCTATCTGGATATTTGTATGCAGCATCCTGGTCAACACGATTACCACACAGAAAAATGAGTTTTGAACTCGAATGCTATGACATGTGATCGAAGGGTTTTGTGAACTATATCTGTAGATGGCCCGCGTTTTTGAGCTGCCTTGATTGCTTTCGGGTTAATATGCTTACTACGACACTCTTTGTGTACGAAAAGGCAGCAGTTCTCAGTGTATATATGATGTCTGAAACATCTAATTTGCGCAGTCTATTAGCGCTATTAATGCCAATACAGCCTTCTCCCGTCAACTTTGTGTAATCCTGGGGCTGGTTCAGGTTAAATGGCCCCGAACACACCACGCAAGTATCCATCTCTGATCTACAGTGGACACCTTCGGTTGAGATCAGTCACCTGAAAATAAGTAAAGGACGTTACTTGTCGTTGTTTCAAACAGTGAAAGTAGACGCACGTACAATTTAGTCAAATTTAGGACGAACGAAATCGGATGAAAATTGATGGTATGGCATCCACTTGAGTCATTTTCGGGCATATGGTAACGCTATGAAGCAAGAATTTTGGAAACCTAAACGGCTACAATTTTTTCAATTATCATCCGATTATGCTCATCATTGATTTTCACTTTCACTCTGTGAAAACACTACGTCGACTAGTCTTTATTGAAATGTACTCAAACCTGAAATAGATACACACAATTATTGAAACAGGCCATTATTGAGAAAAAGAGTGCACATGTGTGATTGGTAGAATTACAGCCAAACCTCAGTTTTCAATGCAATATTCAAAATTTATGGCAGCCATTTCGGACTGTGATGACCTTGACTTTGTTAATTTTATATAATTTGTATCAGGTATTCGAAGCTATGTTAATAGAGCCTCTAAACTAATTTTTAGCTTCATTATTTTAAGAATCTAGAAAATTTGTAATTTTCGTCATTTTTCAGGTGGCCATTTTGTATTTCGGATGACCATCACCTTCAAAAATGTAAAAAATATATTCCATTGCATTTATCTTTTGAAGCTGATAGAATAGATTCATCATACATGTTTTTATTTTGATTGGTTCCAAATTTATGACATTTTTCCACTTTGATTCGTTTGACGGCGGCCATCTAGGATTTGACTTATTTTCAGGTAGTTCCCCATGACAGGTTTTGGAAAACTATTATTTTTATTAAAGTAGAGGTATCTAAGAGCTGAAACCCGTCTAGAAACGTTTTCCGACAATTTTGCTGAACTTCCATGATTTTTTTCACTTTTAATTACTGAACTATTAAGGGAGGGAAGGGTTCCATCAAAAAGTTTAAAAAAATCCCGTGTTTTATCATATGTAATAATAATTATTATTTTTTCGAATTTCATTCGCGTTAGGATTTTAATTAAAAAACTAAGTCAAATTACTGCTACATCGGGCCACCTCGGGATTTTACACACCTATTACAGATTTTTGTTTTATTTTATTTTATGTTAGGTTAGGATAGGTTAGGTTGTGAGATTAGGTTTGGTTAACTTAACCCAAAAAAGCATCTACAAGAAAGTAGTATCCCAGATCGCCTTGGAGATAGGCCCAACATTCTGGATTTATTTCTTACCTTTCATCCTTCTTCTTACTCTGTCAAACTCTTTTCTCCCTTGGACTCCTCCGATCACAATCTTATACTGTATTTGTTTCATGTCCTATCGCTCCAATTCGGCCTTTGGGTCCTCTCAAGAGGAGGCGCCTTTGGCACTTCGGCGCCGCTGATTGGGCGGCCCTTAGCTAGTACGTTTGTGATTTTCCATGGAATGATTACTCCTTCCGTGGCCAGGTCCCTTCTGGGTGTGCTGAGCGCATCACAGAGGTGATTCTGTCGGGCCTGAAGGTGTACATTCCATAATCTATTCCTACTACTAATGCAAAATAACCTTGGTTTAACTTTACTTATTCTAATGCAGTTCGCAACAGAGAGGAGGCTTTCAGAAGGTACCTTCGCTATCCAGCTCAACTTCTGACTCTCACTCAGCTCATATTTCTGGCCGGAATCGTGCAAAATCTGTTCTGCGACTCGCCAAAAATTCCATCATCCGACAAGAATGTGAAAATCTATCCAATTCGAATTCTTCTCGCTTTTTCTGACATCTACCTAAGAACCTCTTCAACAACTTCACTGCCTCTTCTTTCCCTCCTCTTTTCCACTCCGACGGCATAGTTGCTGTCTCTTCTCCTGACATAGCTGAACTCTTCGCTCAAACTTTCGCTTACAATTCAACCCTAGACGATTCCGATGTTGTTCCTCCATCTCCTCCCTCCTCTGACTTTATTATGTCAGAAATTAGAATCTCTCTAAAGATGTTTTTTTCTGCCATATCTGAGCTCAACTCTAGGAAGGCGTTATGGTCCTGATGGTGTTCCTCCTGTTCTTCTTAAGAATTGTGCTTCTGTGCTGATACCCTGCCGAAGCAAACTCTTTCATTTTGTCTCTCATCTGTTACTTTTCCTTCCTGCTGGAAGTTCGCTTTCATTCAGCCTCTCCCAAAGAAGGGTGACCGCTCTCAACCCACCAACTATTGTTCAATTGCTTTGATTTCTTGCCTTTCCAAAGTTTTTTAATCCATCCTTAATACGAAGATTCTTAAACACCTTTCTTCTCACGAACTTCTTTCGAATCGTCAGTATGGATTCCGCAAGAGACACTACTGGCGATCTTCTTGCATATCTCCCTGACTCTTGGTCATCCTCCTTTTTTCTGGATTTCGGTAAAACTTTTGCTATTGCGCTCGACATATCAAAAGCTTTTGATAGAGTCTGGCACAAATCTTTAATTTCGAAACTGCCCTCCTTCGGATTCTATCCTTCTATCTGTGCCTTCATCTCTAATTTCCTTTCTGGCCGATCTATAGCTGCAGTTGTAGATGGTCACTGTTCTTCTCCTAAAGCTATTAACAGTGGTGTTCCTCAGGGTTCTGTCCTGTCACCCACTCTTTTCTTCTTATTTATTAATGATCTTTTAATTCGCACTTCCTGTCCTATTCATTCCTCTGCCAATGATTCCACTCTTCCCTTCGCAATCCGCTTCCCAAAGCGTCCCTTACAGCAGTCACTTCATGATTCGCGTAGGACGGCTATGGCACACCTGACATATGATCTTTCTGCTATATCTGATTGGGACAGAGAAAACCTTGTGGCTTTCAATGCCTCAAAAACTCAGTTCCTCCATCTGTCTACTCGTCACAATCTTCCACACGACTATCCCCTTACCTTCAACAACACGCAACTCAATCCTTCCTCTTCTCTTAACATTCTTGGCATTTCCTTTTCTCGTGATCTTTCCTGGAAAGATCACATATACTCTCTTTTTAAAACAGCTTCTAACAGGTTAGGTGTTCTGTACCGCCTCCGCCGTTCCTTCACCCCCACTCAGTTGCTCTCTCTGTAGAGGGGCCTTGTTCGCCCCTGTATGGAGTATACTTCTCATGTATGGGGTGGGTCAACCCACACAGCTGTATTTGACCGGGAGGAATCAAAGGCTTTTAGTCTCATCAATTCCTCACCTCTTACTGATTGTCTTCAGTCTCTCTCTCTCTTCACCGCAATGTTGCCTCACTCTCTTCACTATCACTATTATAACGGACATTGCTTTTCTGAACTCTCTAACTGCATACCTCCTCCTTTAAGGAGATCGCGCAGTACCAGACTTTCTACACTTTCTCATTACTTTTCTGCCCAACTATCTAATGCATGGTTTAATCGATATTTTCAGTCTTTCATCTACACAACCGGTGAACTCTGGAACAATCTTCCTCAGTCCGTCTTTCCTCCTGTCTATGACTTCCCATCTTTCAAACGCAGAGTGTCTAGGCATCTCGAAAACCCCAGATCTTGAATTTGGCTCTCTTCTTTTTCTATGGGAGTGCCGCTTTTGCGGCATTTGCCCTTGGCCCCTCCTTCCTGCACAAAAAAAAAAGCTATGTTCCATGTAGGAGGAAACTGATACAAATGATAGCAAGGCTAACTTCTCCCCCTCTTCCCCTCCCTATTCCACCCTCCCTCTCTTCTCCCACCTCCCCCTTCACCCCTTCTCCATTCTCCCCTCTCCCTCTCCCCCCTTCTCCCTTTCTCCATTCTCACCTTTCCCCCTCCCTCTTCTCCCCTTTCCTCCTCCCCCTTCTCCCCCTCCCCTAAATTCTAAAAAATCTCGAAGCTCAGATTGTAGCACTCGAAATCCAAACCAGAGTTTCACAGCCAGAGTGAAAACCCAACATCGGATATAAACTGTAAGGTTGAACGTTTAGAACAAAGCGACTCGTTTGAAAACCACATTGAGTAGTTCGAGAAGTAGAACTAAGGAAGAAGAATTCAAGTAAGATAAAAATAAAGGACCCTCTGAACCAAATTACAAGGATTCTGAATTCATCACCATAAAAAATAGGTTTGACTTACTTGCTGACGAAGAGGAGGAGTCCTTTTTTAATTGGAGATTCTCAAGTCAGAATTCAAGTGGACTTTTTCGGAGCAAAACAAGGGATCAAGAGAAAACTTAGATGTTTTCCAGGTGCCACAAGTCAGGCAATTAATCAGGAATTAGAAAACGTTAACTCAAGAGTAAAAATTGTCCCATCATCGTACGTGTTGGTAGCAATGACATTTTTCAGAGAGGGAGAGGAGGGCAGACTGAGACCATTGTAAACGAGTTTAAAATTCTAACCGATACGATTAAAAAAAAGACACATGGGAATGGTTGCAGGAATTCGTCCAAGAATGCATGCTAATGAATGTACTTTAAGTAAAGTTATTAGCATAACTAATAGCGTAAAACGCATTTGCGAAAATAAAGGAATGAAGTTTGTTGATATTTGGCCTACATTTTTTGATAGCAGAGAATATCTTGGCTCGGATGGGATTAACTTTAACCTAAAGGGTAAGAAGAAATATAGCGATCTTCTGAGCATTAACTTGTACAATCTTTTTAAATTAGGACCTCCACCACCACCACCAGTAACTGAACCTGTTAGACCAGGAGTTAGTCCTGCTCCGCCAGAAGTTAGTCTTACTTAGCCAGAAGTTAGTCCTACTCCGCCAGAAGTTAATCCTACTAAGCAAGTAGTTAGTCTTACCACGCAGGTAGTTAATCATACTAAACCAGTCGTTAATCTTATTAGTGCATTGTCGGGCCAAGCTGCCCCCTCAGCATTAATTGATTCACCTGCTTCGGGAAACGACCCAGGTCAAATAGGAGAAACATTAACTTAAAATCTACTAAAATTATATTATTAGTGCTAGGTCAATTAGAAACAAACTAATGGAATTCATAGCGCGAGTCAAAATTTAAACGTTGGCATCATAGGAATAACTGAAGCAAAGGACTTTGCAGGAGAATTTGAAATGATAGGTAACAAAATGTTTCACAAAGATAGGAACCGAAAGGAAGGTGGCGGAATGTTTTTATATGTTCGTGACTTCCTGAATCGGGTAAATAGGAATAATTTTTCTGCTCATGAAATGTTGGAAATTGCACTAAATTTGAACAATAAAATAGTGTATCTATTTCTATTGTAGTATATAGGGCACCTCACTATCCCATTGCGAAGGATATAAACTTGTACAGTCCATTAAGCAGGTGAATGAATAATATGATTAATGTAAGTTTTGGTGATTTTAACTGCAGTAATATAAATTGGGGAAACAAAAATGCTGATGCTGAGGGCTCAAGACAATTGAAATTTGCAGATGATAATTTATTCAGTTAGTGGGTTGAAGGTCTTAATAGGGGTAATAGTAAACTACATCTCATATTCGCAAACGAAGATGACCTAGTCTCTAACTTGTATATTGGTACCAGTGACCACAATTTGATGACGCTTGACGTCAGTGTTCCAATTAGTACTCGAGAAAGGACGCACAAAAAGTTGGATTTCTCCAGAGCAAATTTTGAAAGCTTCCGAAGTAGTTAAGATATTCTTGAGGTTCGAATAAGTGAGGATGTCAGTGTCACCTGGAGTTCATATAGGGATCAATTTATAATATGACAGGACACTTTTTGTACCAAGTAAAATAGTTCCCTCCTTGTCAATGAAGACGCCGAAATGGTTCAACAATGAAATTAGCAATGATATTACAGAAAAAAATAGAGCCTACGAACTACTTAAGTCACATTCTAACCAGACTAATTCAGAAAATTATATAAACCTACATCGGAGGGTTAAATCTTTAATTAGATCAGCTAAACGTGATGAAGAAGCTGGTGTTGCCTCACGCTGTGAAGTTAAACCCAAAAACTTTTTTGCCTATGTTAATAGCAGAAAGCCATTTAAAAATTTGTAGGTCCCTTAAAAGATGGAAATGGCTTACCGAAATTCAGAGATATAGATGTAAAAATTAACAATGAATAATCCATACTCATATTTACATGAGAAACCAAAATCGCCTAAGCGAGTTTTGGATAGAATTTCGATTTGTACTTCTTTATTCATTACTGTATTTCTCTAATTCATCTTTTCTAATAATGACTTATACACTATGACGTCATAAAATAACTTAATTCTCTTTACGTTTCCCATACCTTGTACACTAAATCACGTGCTTAGTATTTGGACATCTTCCGTATTCAATGTATGGGAAATTCTTTAATAATAATGTTGTGGTGTTATGTAGTATAAATATTATTATTCAACCATATTCATCTATACGTCCATATCTTATCTTGACCATGATCCTATATAAATTTTATTAAATATTCATTTTTACTCGTGTCAGTCTATGAAATACAAAACTTTATGCATTTGTATCTGTCCGTTCGAAAACGCACAAATACGTTCTCGTATTATTTTTTATTTTTATTTTTAATTATATCACCTCCCGCAATGAACTCGAAAATGCTGAGGTAAGTGATAAAATTCCTCTAACTACGACAGAAGCGAACGCTTCTAAGATAAAAATCTCCTTTCGTCTGATTCGAATTTATAACATTATCATGCGTTATGTTATATCAGGTGTGTCATGTCCCATGTACTTCTGTTGTACTAATAACCATATACAGTATAATAACCATATATTAATACCACATATTATAACCATATATTATAACCATATATAAATATAAAAACACTGTAAGAATTGTAAACGACGTAATGTACTTTAATGAAACTACTTTAATTAAACGATCATAATTTAATATATAATGTAGTAATGTGCTTTAATGAAACTGTAATTAATGATAATAACTTGTAATGTACTTTAAATGGAAGTGTAATTAAACAATAATAAGTGAATATGAATTAATTGGTCATTGGAATCGTAATTGTAATGAACCAAAATTAATACGTACTCAGTCATGTACTCAAATTGTACTTATGTACTACTACGAAATTATATCGCCTTCAGAAATGTAGACTCTGCGAAAAATACAATTACTTTTTGTTATTTTTATTTTTTAAATTTTTATTTGGAATTTTTCATCTGATCATGTGTTTAAAAGGGGGTAAACTTAACCTTCAACTGCATTCCCCCAATATTTAGATAATATATAAATCATGTAATTGTAAAATAATGTCACTTCTTCTTAGACTTCACCTCGATTACTTCGATTAACACTCCCTTGTTAGCAGCCTCGCTGCGAGGAGAGGGCAGAGGCCCCTTGCCTCCTTAACTTTTTAGATTCCGGCCTGAGATATGGTCGAAAGAGGTCGAACCTCTACCCCTGTAAATTCAGAGCACTACCTGTACATTTTTTAGAAGTAAATTACAGTAAGAGAAACTTTGTATTTTCCCCTTCGAGTTGGGCTATCTTCAGAAGAACTTAGTCAGTAAAGTCGATAAGTTATAAAAGAAAAGTCGATAATTTTAGTATCAGAGAAAGTATTAGAGTATTATAGAAAGAAAAGAATTAACAACTGTCAACCCTAAAGCGAGAGAAAAGAATTAGAATGTTATAGAAGAAATATCCGTTGCTGCCTCGCAAACAAGAACCCCCGTCGATTCGAACCACCCAGGGCCATAGACGGAGGATTCAAACATAGATATAGCTAATACGTTAAACAAGTTCTTCGCTACAGCCTTCATGGAAGAAGACTTAACTGAAGTACCAAATCTCTGGATTAAGTATGACGGTGATCATCCCTTAGAGTACATAATTTTTACGAGAGATGAGGTACAGCAACTAACTGACAAGATAAATACATAAGTACAATTCATTCGGTCCTGACTTATTTCTTCCAAGGGTATTAAAAGAGGTTAGCCACAATATTGTTGATTTATTAACCATATTCAAAAAATTATTCGAATTTGGAAAAGAACCAACCAACTGGAAATTAGCAAATGTAAGACCAATCTTTGAAAAGGGTAATAGGCAAATTCCTTGCAATTCCAGCCCATAAGTTTAACGTCAGTTGTCGGTAAGCTGTTGGAATTCATTATTACAGAACGTATCGTGAATTCTCTGAACAGATAAGTATATGAGTAGTATACCTGCAAAAATCCGGAGTGCAATGCATTTGCAGACAAAAGTGCATGTAGCATATCAACATGATGTAACATGACTTTGCTACATTGCATGCAACATTTGTGCCATATGCAGAAAAATAAGTGCTGTAAATGGGAGTAAGAGGATTAGGGGAACTCCAAACCTTAAAATAAAGGGAATAGAGCCTATTGCAACATTTGCAACATTCTCCAAAATTGGTGGAAAAGATGCACGGGGGCTTAGGAAAGGTGGTATGGGGGCTAGCGAATAAACATATATGAATTGTAAGTTTGATTACTTCCTACTGCTGGAGCATCTTGGAGCATAAAGAAGACTTCCCTAGCCAGCCTAGATAGCTTTTATCAGAGCCAGTTGGCTTAGATACCCAGCCGGTCGGTATAGCCTGACGTGTTAGTTTAGTGGCTATACTGCATATATATACTGTGTAAATGGAGGGTCACCTACTCTCACAATAAGTCCTTGAAGTAAAATGCCAACACCATCCTGGACGGCTTACGAACACAGTCAGTTGGTTTAGAATCCAGCCATGCCCTGGGGACAGAACCAGTCGGTACAGCCACTCGAGTTACTTTAGAGACTTATATACATATGTATCTATATTGGGTAACTGGAGCGACATATCCTCTCCCTATAACTTCTTGAACTAAAATATCGCCTTTCCCTGGCTCCTTCTGACAAGCTTTGGAATAGGGCGTTGGCTTGATCGGCTTTTTTATGAACAAACACACACATTCACATACATACAATAATATAATATATATATATAATATATATATATTATATATATATATATATATATATATATATATATATATATATATATATATATATATAACGGATGTGCAATAAAAAAGGGTACATTTTAAAAAGGCTATAAAATCAGCATTTCTCATTTAATTTTAATAAAACTTATACACAATAAAACATATGTATTTATCTATAAACAAACAAGTTTTCAGACTAAAATATCAAATAATTAAAATTCTATCAACATTTAAGGAAAGAGTATGATTTTTCTACTTAACATGCAAAAATTATTAAACCTTTTTAATATTTTTTTCTAAAAATAAATTTTAACGTAAAATTTACTTGAAATTATTAATAAAATTGTTCGAAATGCTTTCCTTTCATTTCAATAATTTTTTTATTCTTGGCCGGAATTCATCTATGGCTCGATTTACTTGCTCCTGTGGAAGCTCTTCCCATTTTTTAATGATGATCTCGCGTAAATGAGCGACATCTTTTATCTTAGTCCTGTAGACTCGCTCTGCTAAGTTCTCCCATATTCCGGAGAATCGAACAACATACAGCCACATACATATACACAGTGTGAGGATTGAAATAAAACACAATTACAATGCTCAGTTATTTAACATAGAGTATTGTCAAAAATTAATTGCACCACTCGCTTTACGAATGGTGCAATTAATTTCTACAGTACTGTATATCTGTATCTAGCATAAAACAACAATGCAATCAGTAAAGATGAGTGAAAATATGTATATATACAATAGGCGTAAAACTGAAATAATACATACTTGACTTATTTAATATACCCAATCAAATTTATCTCCTTCAAAATAGTCTCCTTCTGATTGTAAACAGTGATTCCAGCGGTCCAGCCACTTATTTAAGCATCTATTATACTCTTCTTTCGGAATGTTTTTCAATTCTCCTGTCGCATTTTGTTCGATCTCTGGTACTTCCTGAAATTGTTTTCTCTTCAGGGTGTTTTCCTTCTTGGGGAACAGGAAAAAGTCATAGGGTGCCAAATCCGGCGAATACGGTGGTTGGGGAACCAGTGGAATGTTGTACTCCGTTAAGAATTCTGTTATGGAGAGTGCTGTGTGAAAGGGCGCATGTCGTGATGCAACATCCACGAAACTGACGCCCATTTTGCCGGGCTTTTTGCACTTTCCATAAGGGAATTTTTAATGAAGCACAACATTCCACTTGAATGGAATATATATATATATATATATATATATATATATATATATATATATATATATATATATATACAGGGTGGGCCGAAAGTCTGGATCCATAGGAAAATATTTATTTTAATACATAAATTACAACAAATGATAAATACTTAAAATGAATATCAACTTTAACTCGTAAATGCGTATCCGTGATACTGTACAGTGGTTCGTACTCCAGTATAAACAACAAATTATAACAAATGCTCAAATTGGCGGCCTCTGACATCGAGACACTTAGGGATGGAATTTATGATTTTTAATAATTCTTCGAATTGACGTTCTCGAGATGCGTGTTTCATTTGATAACCTTCTTGTTGACTTTACTGGACTATTCGTTAAAGTTTCACATACCATTGCAGAGGTATTTTCATCAGTTGCAGTTTTTGGACGACCAGAACGCCGTCGATCATGTACACTTCCTGTTTCTTTGAAACGTTTAAACAACTTGCCAACAGTCGCATGTGTTACTGGATGCTTATCAGGATGATTTCTATTGAATTCGGTAGCAACTTCTCTGTGTGTAGCGCCCTGTCTTGCGTACATGAGCACAAGTTCTACCCGGTCTTCTGTTGTTAGATTCGAAGCCATTTCTGGGCTGAAATGAAAATGTATTTGAGTATTTATACTAGAGTACGAACTACTGTACAGTATCACGGATACGCATTTACGAGTTAAAGTTGATATTCATTTTAAGTATTTACCATTTCTTGTAATTTATGTATTAAAATAAATATTTTCCTATGGATCCAGACTTTCGGCCCACCCTGTATATATATATATATACGCATCAGACATAAAATGGAAATACAAACTTTAAAATCAGTTTCTACCACCCTTAAATAAAATAGTAAACGCCCACATAATCGTATCCACATTAACATTTTCATTAGTTTGTGCTACGCAATAAATGCAATTTAACATTAAATCTCCACTTTTAGCCTTTTCGCTCGTTTAATACTATTTTTGTACCTACTTTACAATTTGGAGTAAAACTTTCACGCTCTTTAAACATGCATAGACCACAACCAAAGCACGCTCAAAGATGTCTCGCTTACTACAACATCATCATTAAATTCAAGTTTATAAACAGTCCTTTCCAAGGGCGCACTTAATCTTTCCTCGTCGACCTTTTCAGCTGTACACTCGTCTCATCTTATACCGGCAATTGAAGTATCCTTCTAAGTCGCACCGACAACTGCGTCTTATATAAAAATATAATTCTGGGTGAACAGTGAAGGCGAGATCAGGCTTGTACCGCTCTAGTCCTTTGTACCAAAGTTCATGATATTTCAAGGAGTCTGTACCTTCTAAATACGGCCCCAGTTCCAACCGCTCTCGCCTTGTCCGTCCCGACACTTGGTAAAATCATCTAGCAGCGCAGTGTATGCGTATTCGAGTACCGTGTCAAATTAAAGCATATCGGCAGCACAGGCGTCTAAAAGGGCGTTATTGTCAGCAGTATTCTTTCACATCAGCCGTACATCAACGCATGGTTGGTTTGTATCATGATTTATGCACAGCATGCAAATAATGGCGTATGAGTGGGTATCACTAATCTGTTCTCTTTTTACACTCACTCCTACAGTTATTTTATACCTCTCCTCACCCCACTTCTCAACTACCACGAAGATTCTATTTATCTCTTTAACACTTAAAGGGCAAACTCCACAATATGCTGACCTACGCGGCGCAGACCATGCTCAACACCGTTGTTATACGCGGTTCGCGGACTGACCCTGACTACTTACCGGTTTATAGTCAGGGCAGGGGTAGGGGCAACGCTGCGCACCAACTCAAATGATACTCCTCGCTCTATAGGCTGGGGTATTGATGATGAGGTGGAGGGTACAACGGGAGGGGCTATTAAATGGGGATAAGCGGGGGAAGTTTTATTTGGAGAAGGGGCTATTGCAAGGGCTGAGCGTAATAGGTGGAGGGCTGAGGCTCTGCAGCATTTCAAGAACTTACTGGTGCCCTAACACTCGGTACGTTTGTGGAGAATTTTACACGTTTCAGTAACATGTCCGACGCAGAGGACGTTTCTGTTCCTCGTCTTTCCTCCTCGTGTCTCCGTTTTTTAGGATTGGACGGTATGGCGGGTGTTGTCGGTGTTGAGGTAATGTGGGGTTCCGGAACGGTAGCGGGTACAGGGCTGGAATTTGGCACGCTATTGCTGTGAGCACAGTCTGGTGCCTCAATAATCACAACCTCGTCGTCATAATCGTCATAAACAACATCCACGAAACATGGCTGTTGAGACCCGACGGTGCCATCATTCTCCGGTCTGAAGAAGAAAATATATATTTGGTAAAGACAGCATTTAAGAGTGTGCTGCGTTAGAGATGGAATGTGTAGAAAAATTCAGGTTCATGAATCCTTCTACATGCATTATATCCGGCTCCACAGGATGTGGCAAGACCGTGTTTGTGCTTAAAATAATTAAAGATAAGGACGAGCTGTTCTCAAATTCTGTACATAAAGTCATATGGTGTTTTTCTACATCCCAATCCATAATCAACGAATACCAAGATATTATTTGGTTTTACAAAGGTGTTTATGTTGTTATTTCAATAAATGGCGATGGGCATACAGTTATTATAATTGACGACCTCATGTTAGAAATGGATGAAACGTTTACCGAGACATTTACACTATTTTCCCCACCATCTTAACATAAGCATGTTCTTCATGAATGTCGTGTATTTTTTTTTAATAAAGATAATAATGACTAATAAGAATTTAATAATGTTTCCTTTATAAGAATTTAATAGTGATTTGTTTAATAAAAAATATAGCAATGTTTAATTAGAAATTTAATGATGGTTTCTACGTAAATATGAAATTAATAATGTTTTGTTTGAAATTAAGAATATAAAATACTTTTCGGCAATATCTGAAATGAGCTGAGAGAAAGGATGCTGCCCTAACGGCAGGGTTCGGGCGGGCGTCCTCGTTAAGAGTTTGTTATTAATATGTTAGTGCGATTCTGAAATATTTAATTGTCTCTCTCTCCGCGATTAAAGGTTAACGATGGATCCGCACTCGCTTTACCGGGTTTGTTCAAACTGTTTCGGCGTAAATAAAAATCAGTAAATAATAATAATAGTATGTAATTTATTCCCGGTCCCTTCGCTGTTCAAAATCTTAATGGCGGCCCTGGCTCAAGCCGTCTACGCCCATCCGTATAAGAATAAAGAGCAGTAAAATAAGTGATAATAGTAAGAAAGAGCGACAATGAAATGAAAGCGAAAAGTAGAAGTAAAGACGTTTTGTTCACTATATTTTGGTGGCAGCGGTTATCCTATTAAATTAAAAGGACATTTCCACGTCCTCCATACGAGCCATATTTCGGCCACGGCTACTCGTTTTATAGTATTTATATAATTAGTAGATATTGTCTTTCGGTAAATTAAATGGCAAGCGGTAAACACCCTTTGGGTGTGTCCCATTCCAATTCCTATTCCTTAAAATTCGTTTTAACTGTAAAATTCAATATGGCGTGCACCATTTTCAAATTCTTAAAGGAGTCAAAGACTCTGTTCCCACCGTTTCGACTCAGTTTTTTTTTTTAAGTAAAATTCTTGATTCACTTTTTTCCCAGAGCGGCTTGTGTCGGAGGCCGAGTCATCTCGTTTTCTTCAGTCGTGGAGTCTTATTTAAAACTTAGAAATCCCGTCCGATGGCTCATATCTTTTTTTTCATCTTTTATTACTTTTTATACAGCCTACCTATATTGTATTTTAAAAATTTTGTGTTTACGTTTTCGGCACTAATAATAATTGCGATAATAATATATTTAGCAAATAAATTTTACACTTGCCTATGTGGAATTAAATTATTTTAGTTGTAATGAAATTATGACGCATTTTTAACGGTAGGTCTAAAATTTGGAGCGTATGTGTAACGCTTGCATTTGTAGGTATATATTTGTATATAGTAACGAATTGTAAAAGATTAAATAAGTAGAAAAAATTTCCAGTATGTAAATGGCAAGGTTTTAAGATTATTTTTCGACCGGAAGGTTAAGTTAAGCTGAGGGTAAGTTTCCATTGGAGTTTATTTTTAAGGATTTCAATCCGACACATGACTATCATAAGTATATAATTTTAAGGTAGATAAGAGTAATCTTAAGATATTTGTTTAAAGTCGAAAAATAATGTTTAAAGACGCTCATTTATACCAGGTCGATTCGGACTAATTGAATTATTTTGCTTGCCGTATGTATATTGTGTGAAACCTAAAGAAAGCAAAATTCGCGTTATCAAAAATTTACCTTGTTTCTGTGAAATACAGGCATTGTTTTAGTAAATTCGTCTGATAAATTTATTTCGGTTCTTTGAATTTTCTTTTTTTATATATTAAATATTTATTTTATAGGTAGGCTGACTTTTTGTTGTTTATTTTTTTCATTCTTTCATGAGTTTTAAAGAAATTTCCAGGTGAAATTTTGTATGGATAGGCTGGTTAATTAAATTTTTTATTCTGAAATTATATTTTATTGTGATACGTAGTGTTTATGCTTAACATTTTAATTCCGAATATAAATAGTAAAAATGTTTTATACGTTTGCGGGTTGGTGTAGAAAATATTACAAAATTATTTCATTATATAATGCAGTTTAGTTCGTTTAGGAATAGTTTTATAGAGGCTCGCTTACAAACGTGAACACTCGCTTCAAAATGGATAATTATTTTAATTTTTGATTACGTAGTATGGTCGCGCTGTATTTTTTTGTTTATAATATCTTTTCTTATTTAAAATGCAATGAAAATTTGTATTTGTTTCACATGGAAACTATAAATTACTCGAATTACTCTGATTTACAACCCATGCTGGGTTTCGTATTAAGGGAGAGAGTTGCCTCTCAGCTCCCTTCCTGTCAAATTTAGAGTTGCAGGTTGGAATTAATACTAGTAAGTTAATTTTCGGTATTAGTATTTAAATTTTTGTTATTTGATGATTGTTTGGAAAACTTATTTTTTTAACTATATTTGGGTTTACTTGTGCAGTTGAAGCTTGAAATTGATTGCTGACATGAAATGGAGCATTTTTAGATTGCCAGTAACGTTTTTGTGGTATCTTTGTCCGCTCCGACGAAGTGTAAGTTGGTTCATTGTTGTCGTGAGTTGAGGACGTAAAGTTTCTGGTTTTCATGTTTGTTTTTCTTATTTAGATGTATCGATGTAATTTCTAAAGGTAGTTTGAATAATATTTTTTTTAAATTATAATGACGGTTACTATGTATGGGCGCGTTCATATTTATACATAATGCAATACTGTTTGGCTGTGTTTGAACGATGATATTTAGTTTTTATTCTCTTCCTCGATGTAACTGCCATAACTGAACTTATTGATAGCTCGGGCGTGATTAAAGTTTTGCGAAATTCTGTAATTATGTCACATTTTTCCTTAATTTGGCCACAGCAAATTATAGTTATTGTTTCGAAGAGAAATGCTGAGAAATTTTGTAAATTAAATATGAGAAGTGATAATCAGTATCAGTACAAACTTTGATATTTTTTTCTCAAAATTTCGAGAGGCTCAATTTGGAAGCAACTAAATTGAATCTGAATTCCACTCATTGCGTTTAGTTGACCCAAATAAAGTGATGGATCACTGTCGAGATGAGACGAGAGAAGAGAGAGAGAAGAAAGAGCGAGAGAAACGAAACCGAATGCACAGCGACTTCACTGCAGGAGAGTTTCTATCGAATTTGGTCTACTGGTATTTTCGGACACTCTTGGTCCCACTGTTCGATGCTTGGCTTAATGTGCGACTTACTACTCGGTAGGCAAACACGAGCATTTGAACGAGTGTTTAAAGCTTTACTGTCGATACAGGCACACAGTAGGTTCGTTGTGAAACCACCTACAGCCAAGTAATCGTTTGATTAATACCATGTAGGGAGCCTTCAAGCGGGACGTAGCAGAAGAGCAGCGTTCACCGAAAAATGTTGAGATGAGAGAGGCGAGTTTCTTTGTCGACTTCTAGAATCGCAAATTCCGTCCAATTCCGGTACGTGGTTCCACTTTCAGTATATCTCCATCCCCTGATCCTCTTTCAATTGGACGACTCCTTTTTCGCCATTTTTAGGAGAGAGAGCGGAACCTCAAGCGTGCTGATCTGTTGCATGGTGATGCAACCACTTGCATTCTAGAGAAGTGAGCAGGAGAGCTGCGATTGAAAATTTAAGAAGTCCGTTTCATCTCTTGACAGACCCAAAGACAGTGGAATGTTATCTAAACAACGTCCAGAAACTGATGTACCCTGATTATTATTCAGTGAACTTATAAGTGGAAGGGTTCGATTATTGGCCAAAGTTGTTTTCTTGTTTTTTTTGTTTTATAAAATAGGATGTGCGCTCTGGTCAGTATTTTTGTAAGCCTGTTTCTGTTCTTTCTATGTTGCCCTGATAGTAACTATGTAACTACTGTATATGAATATTTTTCGGATGTAAAGCGATCTTTGATGAGAAATCGCTGGAATAGATTGTGAACTTGAAATTTGTTGAAATCAGTTTTAAGAAAATTATATGAATTATATGAATTATATGACTATTTTTCGGATGTAAAGCGATCTTTGATGAGAAATCGCTGGAATAGATTGTGAACTTGAAATTTGTTGAACTCAGTTTCAAGAAAATTATCCTTCAATTTTAACGTAACAGCTTTGTTATAGGTTGTACATTTGATTATTAGTGTGAAATGTTATTTTATGCAAACATTGTGTAAATTATAAATTTTTCTTTTGATTTGTATAAAAGGATACAAAATATCTAATGTGTGGTATTTGTCATTGAAATGATTTCCTGTCTCTTCTTTGAATTAGTTTAAGGAAAAAACTGAAAAATAAATAATTTTGTTGAATAAATAAATAAATTTGTTAAAAGAAAGTAAATTCAATAAATAAATAAATTTTCCTAGTGAAAACTTATGCGAGTGTCGTAATGTTTTTTTTAATAAAGACAATAATGACTAATAATAATTTAATGTTTTGTTTATAAGAATTTAATGATGTTTCGTTTAATAAAAAAGATAATGTTTAAAAAAAAATAAGAAATTTAATGATGGTTTGTACGTAAATATGAAATGTCTGAAATGTCACGGTCTGAAATGTTTTGTTTGAAATTAAGAATATAAAATACTAATTGGCAATACCTGAAATGTGTTGAGAGAAAGGATGATGCCCTAATGGTAGGCTTCGGGCAGGCGTACTCGTTAGGTGTTTGTTATTAATATGTTAGTGCGATTCTGAAATATTTAATTGTCTCTCTCTCCGCGATAAAATGTTAACAATGGATCCGCACTCGCTTTACCCCGTTTGTTCAAACTGTTTCGGCGTAAATAAAAATCAGTAAATAATAATAACAGTGTATAATTTATCCCCAGTCCCTTCGCTTTTCAAAACCTTAAGGGAGGCCACGCTATCCGTCTACCTGTCCAACCGCGTTTGTATAAGACAGCGAAAACGAGAATAAAGAGTGAGAAAAGAGGAAAGAACGATAAATATAAAAGACAAGTAAAAAGGCAAACAAATAATGAAAAAAAAGTGCTGTTCACTACATCAATGAGAATCTATTTTTCAAGAATAGATACATGCGCGATGTAACGCTGAACAAGCAATATGTAGCCTTATTCCTACAGCGTCGAGACGTATCGCAAGATTGAGGTATCACCCAATCAAATGTTCCCGAATCAATGTAAAGATTTTTTGGACGTTCATAAAGAAGCTGCGAGTACAATGCAAGTTATGGATATTTCGTTTGTGACCTTCACCCGCGAAAACGTTTAGGGTGTTTCTAAGAACGAGTATTTTTCCAAACGAGGCTGAAAGAGTGTATATTCCAGAATGACAAAGAGGTTAAAGAAAGACCGTGAATTAATAAAAATCTATCACTGACTGTCACGAATTCTCCAACACCTGTTTGTTAAAAATATTGACCTTGACTTTTTAAAATGCACCTGCGAAATCTGTCATAACGCTATAAAATGTAATGTACCAATGAAACCCCCACAGAATTCTATGCTACGTCGTTACAAGAACATAATACGGTCTATCGCTCGTAAAAGACAAACTGTGGGAAAGAAAAAGCGAATTATTGTACAAAGTGGTGGATCATTCCTCCCCATCTTATTTTCAGTTTTGGGCCATTTATTGTCTAGTTTAATTTAATGAAGAGAGTACAGTAAACCCTTTTCCAACGCGTGTTTGTCCAGCACGAATTTGCTTATACACAGAAAAATAAATGCGAACAATTATTTGCCGAAAGCGGAAAATTTGATTATACACGGTCCGCCAAACACGCTCTAATATAGTAGTACCGTACGCGTGCCAATGCGCGCTTTAGTGTTTTCTCTTACACTCTCCAACACTCCCGCATCTCCCTCCCTCTCGCGTCACCCCTCGCATCACCCCTCGCATCACCCTTTGTCTCAATCCCGCTAACGCGTTAAGTTCAGTGAAGTTGTGTTGGATTGTTTTCGTCGTATTTTACCGTTGTTTTGCTATTACCCTTAGACAGCAGTATGGCACCAAAACGTAAAGCATCTGCAAGTGATAGTGAAGAGAAGAAAAGTTGTAAGGTTATGACATTAGCCAAAAAAATAAAAATTCTAGATAAGGTGTGTGGTAGTATGAGCATAACATCACTTGGCCGCGAGTATCACGTGAATGAGTCTACCATACGCACCATCCGAAAGAGTGAAGAAAAGATACGTGCTATTTTCATTTAATATATTTTTATTTATCATATGTAAATATAATTATGTTTATGATTTTATTATGTTCTTATTTCATATACAATATAGGTAGGGAAATTCATTTATGTGTGAATAAAAAATCTAGTATCTACATATTAATGGGAGACTTTACGCGGCCGCGTTCATGTATCCCCATTTATCCCATAAGGTATTAAGTTTGTCCAACGCGGATTTACCTAACGCGCCGTCCTCCAGGAACCTAACCCCCGCGTTGGACAAGGGTTTACTGTAGTCGTGGTTGTGCACGAAGTGTATACTTCACTACAAAATACAAAGAATCAGAAATCAGTTCGATAACCCAGTAAAAACAGACTTAAAATAATGGAAAGTGAACTGGTGAATCTGCTAAACAGCGAAAGGCCTCCTGACGAAAAGAAAATTTTATACCAAGAGGCTCTTAAGAAATTTCTTCAGGAGTAGGAAAATTATAAAAAGCCAGTGGAGTTCCGGTAGTTGTCAGGCATAAGGGTGATGCTGAGTCCACAACACCTCTAACATGTATTAAAAAATAGTCTCCCTCATACATTGAAGAATAAAGGACAAAGTCTTTATAATATGTTGAGTGAGGACCCCATTATACAATGGTCCGAAACTGCTGAGGTAGTTGTTGAAAGGTCAAAGGTATAGGATTCGCATATTATTGACATCGTACATGATTTGGTAAGAAAGTGGGATAGACCCTCTCCATAGGGTGGACCTATATTAAATCGAGGTTACAGCAAATAAACGTTGCAAAAACGTTGATAGGCAACCAGAACAGATTAAAAGACTTGCGGCAAGCAACGAGTGTGCCACAACAGAACACGCCTTCGCCTACGGCAATAACATCTCTGAAGAAGAAGAAGAGGC
Source organism: Bathynomus jamesi (assembly GCA_023014485.1). NCBI lineage: Eukaryota > Metazoa > Arthropoda > Malacostraca > Isopoda > Cirolanidae > Bathynomus > Bathynomus jamesi. Next base: position 455,490 of record JAJOZX010001404.1, on the reverse strand, counting down.
CAGCCAGCAACGCACAACCATACCTACGCGCTTCTAAAATATGCAAGTGGCTAACATATTAAGAAAACACTATTACGATACCGTATATTGGGGCGTATAAGTCGGTATTTTAAGCTTAAAATTATGCCACTAAAGTAGAGGCCGCCAGCCAGCAACGCACAACCATACCTGCGCGCTTCTAAAATATGCAAATGGCTAACATATTAAGAAAACACTATTACGATACCCGTATATTGGGGCGTATAAGTCGGTATTTTAAGCTTAAAATTATGCCACTAAAGTAGGGAGTCGACTTATAGTCCCAGTCTAACAAATTGACCTTCCACTTTCCCTTTTAGCTTGTATTTAAAGACAGGTCTACCTGTCATAGGTCCTCAGTCCTGCATCAGCTCGCTTTTGGTCAACATCTGAATTGGACCCATATGACGAAGCACTCGCAAATGTATCTCAGGATGTATATAATGAACCTATGATGTCAGATGATGATTAGGATGATGATTATGAAGGATTTGATAACTAATTTTTAAAAGGTTTTTACAGAGTTTTACTTTTTGATGATGGCAAGTTGGTGGTCGACTTAAACACCCAGAATAGGGTAAAATCCAAATCTGAAATTGAAAGTTAAGGAATCGACTAATCTGGACCGTAGACTTATACACCCCAATATACGGTATTTCTAATCCTGCTTCTTACGAGGGAATTAATAAACTGTACAGAGGGTCTCATACTGAGGGCTTAGAGAAAAAAGATGTTGAGGAATTTTTGCGTGAGCAGAACCCCTATACACTTCATAAGCTAGTGAGAAGGTTTAAAATGCCAAGACAATAACAGATTCGATTTATCCTATCTGGCAAGCTGATTTAACTGGCATGCAAAGGTATTCGGCGTACAGTGGTGACCATCGCTACATACCGTTCATAATAGATGTGCTCTCTAGATGCTTGTGGCTAATACCTCTTACAAATAAATCCCCTAAAACAGTAGCTAAAGCCGCAAAAGCAATGATGCTAAAGGAAAACAGGATACTCATTTATTTCTGTACAGATTTAGGGAAAGAATTTATAGGCCGTGCTTTTCAGAACATATTAGCAGAGTTTAATATCAGTTATTACACATCCAATTCTGAGCATAAGGCAACTTTAGCCGAAAGAGTGCAACATACCATAAAGGAACGAATGCATCGTTATTCTACGTACAAAAACACGTACAGATATATAGACATTCTGGAGCAGCTTGCGTCATCCTACAACCGTTCACCCCACCATATGATTGGCATATTCCCTAACGAGTTTTTAAAAAGATGCCCGCATACAGAGCCTGAGGCGACAAAAGATAGACGTAGAGCATCACCACACCCTGTGAGTTTCAAAATCAATGATTATGTAATACTGTCACGTTCAGAGAATAAATTCACGAAAGGATTTGAGCAAAGTTGGAATTAGGAGATTCTTAAAGTTACAGCCACGAAGCCTAAAGCCAAAATGATGATGTATTACGTTGAAGACCTGAATGGCGAAGAAATTGAAGGGGGTCTTTATGGCGAGGAGTTGCAGAAGGTTACATTTAATTTAGGAAAAAACGCGTTCAAAACTGAGAAAATTTTAGACGTACACCTAGACAATACTCTGTCCAGCTTTATAGCAGAGCTGCATAGGCCTCTCGAAATGGAGCGTGAATTATACGAGGTTGGATTGGGTGAATTTCAATTGACCAGCAAACTTTTAAGTATTGACAAGAAAGAAACCGTTTTTATGATTCTTACAAGGCGTGATGACTGTGAAAAATTAAGTATAACTTTAGATGATACTATGTGTACGGCACGGAACGGGGACGCACAGTATTGCACTACAAAAATAACGCTAGGTTCGAGGTATTATGACACTGCCATGGGTACTGTAAATGCCTTGAACGAGAGCCAGAAAAGCAAAAACCTTACGTCTTATTTATTTTTTGAAGTCGTAAACAGAGATACACCAGCACATACTTCGCTGTTAAAATCAGAGGCGAGTAGAAATATTAAAGACAAAGAGCTGTTCAAAATTTTGCCTGGGGATAAATATAGCCGAACCTTCCAAAGAGATACTTTTCACGAACTACCGTATGATTTGATCAGTTTATTGTACCAGCTAAAATTGAAGAATTTGAACAATAGTGGTCCTGCCCCTCTTTTGTATTATATTTACAGCAACATTGTGGAACACTAATTTGTTGGGGGCAGTCAGGTACGATTGTTACGTATTGCGCACATTCCCAATCATAGGGGAAAGAGTTTGAGTATGACATATGATACGCCTCATTATTTCAAAGTCGCAACTAACCAAATGAGCAGTATTTTAATAATTATAAGTACAATTTAAGGTGAAAGTTATTCATTCGGTTGTGGGTGCTTGACCGTGAGGCTTCACTTCCTCCGCGTTGCGACAGAATCACGCAAGATGTAAGGTATCAGCGTTGACGTGGTATTGGATCCATTTTTTCATCTATACTGCGTACGGCTGTCCCCTCAAAGAGTGGTGCCAAATATCTTGGGCGGAATGCCTTACAATATGGGTTTAATACGGTTGAAGATAAAATGGCAGGCACTTAGCCTAAAGAGGCTCTCAAAAAACATTTACGTCGTACACGGAATAAGATTGTGAAAGATGTGAAGAGAAAAATGCGCGGCAGAGGAAATAAATAGAATGCGGTGGAGAAAAATCGCGTTGTACAGAGAAAGAAATATAAACGGACACCAGTTTGAGGTGTTAAGCGGAAAAGGGCTTAAAAAAATGTTCTAAATGTATGAGGCCAATGGCTGATCACTTTTTTAACTTGTATCAGCTAGTCTATTACAGTTGGCTCTCATAACCGAGTGAGCAATTGGTGTGAGAGGTATCTTTTTTTCCATCTTTCTGGCGCGTTTTATTCACCCGCACAGTTCAGAATGTTGTAAGTCTGAGCTGGCCGTCTTCGATATTCCACCTACACAGATATCTATGACTGAATCCGATTTTATTACAGTTTACCCGTTAAATGCTATTAGTTCCTAAAGTTCCTAAAGAGGAAAGTCATATAAAAAGTAAAATTAAAAAATCTAAAAAGAAGATTTACGACTGCTATGGGCGTCTGCACGTTGACTTATCGTTCCAGGAGAAGTTGCTTGTGAATGGGGTCGACATGAAATTTAAAATTACCCCTACGGCACCCACCGAAGATTTGCTTAAACCTGGACGTGGCCAAAGACGAGAGTGCGAAGCCTGTAGTGATTCCTATTATGGAAACGTATACAGTATGCGCATGAATTTTTCTCGAATAGGACCTCCCCAGTGTCAATAAGTTTTTATCATGATTTACCGTTTTATGTGTACATACTAGTGAAAGAAATATGGTGAATCCGCTTATTCCTGAACATGATAAAAAAGCCTTGGTACGCATCCCTGGCAACGGGAATGATAAAACTTTAAAGCTATATTGCTTCATGTATACCAGATGGAAAATTTCTCTAAGCCTTTACAAGGTATAGTGGGGCCCAGATTTAATTATTCATTTATACGGCTTAGGTGCATCGATGTTTTCATGTTGAACATTACCTTACACGAATTCGTCGGCGAATAGCAATAGACGCAACACATATCCCACCCCGCATGACTCACGAACTGCTTCAAGCAGCCGCCCGTCACACAACCGCCTCAGAGACTGACCCGACTGGACGTGCTCTCCTCGCAGAGTCGATAGAAAACTATTAAAAGACGGGGCTTCCGTTGAGCAGTATCCTCAATGCAGTATACGACGTGTCCATGTTAAAGTCTGTGCGTGTATTCAGGCGAAATTCTGGTGCTATTAATTATGTACTTGAAACGAAATGTAGAAAATCAAGCTTTCGTAAACGCAATGTTATTTATTTAAGTGTTGAAGAGATAAACAGAATCTTCGTGGAAGTGGAGAAGTGCAATGAGGAGAGGTATAAAATACCTGTAGGAGTGAGTATAAAAAGAGAACAGATTAGTGATACCCCCTCATACGCCACTATTTGCATGCTGTGCATAAATCATGATACAAACCAACCATGCGTTGATGTACGGCTGATGTGAAAGACTGCTAACAATAACGCCCTTATCCCTACGTGAAACCGTTTCATTCTCGACAGATTGTTTGAAGTCGTCTGTTTCCGTAAACTAAAACCTATATCAGACGCCTGTGCTGCCGATATGCTTTAATTTGACACGGTACATGAATACGCATACACTGCGGTGCTCGATGATTTTACCAAGTGTCGGGACGAACAAGGCGAGAACGTTGGAACTGGAGACGTATTTAGAAGGTACAGACTCCTTGAAATATCATGAACTTTGGTACAAAGGACTAGAGCGGTACAAGCCTGATCTCGCCTTCACTGTTCATCCTGAAGAACTATATTTTTATATAAGACGCAGTTGTCGGTGCTACTTATAAGGTTACTTCAATTGCCGGTATAAGATGAGAAAAGTTTACAGCTGAAAAGGTCGACGAGGAAAGATTAAGTGCGCCCTTGGAAAGGACTGTTTATAAACTTGAATTTAATGATGATGTAATAAGCGACGACATCTTTGAGCGTGCTTTTGATTGTGTTCTATCCATGTTTAAAGAGCGTGACAGTTTTACTCCAAACCGTAAAGTAGGTACAAAAACAGTGTTAAACCAGCTAAAAGGCCTTTATATTGAATATAGACCCCCACACACTTTAAATGGAGAATTAATGTTAAATCGCATTTATTGCATAGTACAAAGTAATGAAAATATAAATGTGGATACGATTATGTGCGAGTTTACTATATTACTTAAGGGTGGTAGAAGCCGATTTTAAAGTATGTATTTCCATTATATGTTTGATGTGTGTGGGTGTGGGTGGGTTTGTATATATATATATATTAGTGATGTATGTCACATCCGCACCTGCTTGATGCGGATGTGTACTATTTACAAAATTGCTATTTTTGAAGCACAATTTGCCCCTGATTCAGTTCAAATACTGAAACTTGTGCAGCCTTCATTTGATCTTTAATGTAACTGGCACTGTCTGTTGTGTATTTGTATAATTAATTGTTCATGAAACAATACATAACAATGTCAAAAGCACACTACTTTCCAAAGGGTGATGGTTGGGGAAAGTGGTTGGTGGGATGCAAGACGAGATGGGTGCCAGTCCCACATCCTGGTAACACACAGATGTGTGGCGAAAACTCGTCCAAAAAGAGAACACTGTATGTAACAAAAAATTATAATTACAAAATAATATTATCTAATATCTAATATTATGGAATATTTACAATTTATAACTAACCAAAAACCGAAAGTCAATTAATAAATTAAAAATAAATTTAGACTATCATATTATCCAGCTGACAAATTTATACATGAACATCCGCATCCCTGCGGATGACAAAGTTTGGCATCCGCAGATGTCTGAATTCTGACATCCGATACATCACTAATATATATATATATATATATATATATATATATCTATGATACACACAGACAGTGCATGGAACAAGGAACTCTTCTGGGAAATTAAATCCACTATAGTCCGAATAAGTAATGGTAAATGACAAATACCATAGTTTTTTTCTTTTTCATGATGCTAGCCCGACGTGGGCAACGGGTCACTCGCAAAGAGGTCCCATAAATATAGCTTCCCTCACCAGCTATCTGCAAAGCAGACAGGATCCAGCTTTGGGACATGGATCTAGGGTTTAAAGCAGCCTAGCCCTGCTACATTTAGAACCAATATAAGCAAAAGACTCGCTGCCTTCACGTCAGATTGAATACATAAAAGAAAAAGGGGTAACTATTATATTTTTAGCCAAAAAACAAAACTTAAACCTCAACTGGTAGAATTGAGCGTCCACTTTTCAAGGCACATAACATGTCCGTTTCAAGATGGGCTAGGCTGCTTTAAACCCTAGATCCATGTCCCAAAGCTGGATCCTGTCTGCTTTGCAGATAGCTGGTGAGGGAAGCTATATTTATGGGACCTCTTTGCGAGTGACCCGTTGCCCACGTCGGGCTAGCATCATGAAAAAGAAAAACTATGGTATTTGTCATTTACCATTACTTATTCGGACTATAGTGGATTTAATTTTCCCAGAAGAGTTCCTTGTTCCATGCACTGTCTGTGTGTATCATAAAAAACTCAGGGGACCATTCTGAGTTCATTCCATATATATATATATATATATATAATATATATATATATATATATAGGGTGTTTTAAAACTGGAATGCCATCATTTGGGGGGTATATCGAGTAAAATTGTTGATAGAATATAGGTGCTATTTCTGACCGTTGCGGAGTTACAGACGTTTTAAGATGTGCAAACAATAAATCCCTACTAATATATAATTCGATAGATGGCAACACTGGTTTTAGTTTCGGTCTAATATCGTGGCCCCCGAGATCTCCGGACCTAACCCCGTTACATTTCTTTTTATGGGGCCTTATGAAAGAGATGGTCGACAAGACCAAAGTACAAATGAGAGAGGAACTTTTGCGTCAGATTGTGGATGCCGCTGCTTACATACGAGAACACCCCGAAATAATTCAATGGGAAGTGGACTCTTGTTTGAAACGAGCAAGGCTGTGCATTGAAAACCGCGGCGAACATTTTGAACATTTATAAGGTGTATCTCATAAAATGTAGCAATAAATACATCAGATTAATAATCTCGTTTATTTCTTTTCCGTGCACCTTAAAACGTCCTTAGCTCCGCAACGGTTAAAAATAGCACCGATGTTGTATTAACGTTTTTACACTATTTTCACCCCCAAATCACCCCCAAAAATATGGCAGACCGGTTGTGAAACCCTATGTACATATATATTAAAAAGGTCTTGTATATTCTGATTTTAGAACTGCTGTATATACATATTTTAATTCATCTCTACTGAATGTATTATTATTTTATGTCTGATGCTTATATATATATATATATATATATATATATATATATATATATATATCACAGTAGATATATATATATATATACTGTACAGGGCTATTGAAAATGATTCATCCGATTTCAACTGAGAATACTTCCGTAACTATCAACCGTGCATCAACTGGGCATACACCACATGAAAGAGGAAATCTCCGAGTTTTACAAGATCACCGCGAGAGGGCTCCAAAGTTACGCCGTGGCCTAGCCTAGCAACAAACATTCAGTGTGAAAATGGCGTCCGCACAGCAGAATTGGTCGTTGGATTGGTCGCAGTGGGCCCCATGACTTGGTGCTCCACAGCTGGACCCCTAGGTCGCCGGATCTTACACCGTGTGACTGCTTCCTTTGGGGGTACGTTAAGGATACTGTGTACGTGCCACCGTTGCCCACATCCTTGGATGAGCTCCGAACTCGCATTGTTACTGCCGTAGAGTCAGTGACAACGGACATGCTGGAGCGAGTATGGGAGGAATTCGACTTTCGTGTCGACGTTGCTCGTGTAACTAGGGGAAGTCACATAGAACATTTATGAGGTGAGAGACAAAATTTGGACAGTTTTTCTTTTGGTTGATGTATCACAAATCACTGTATTTGTAACATTAAAAAATATTCTCATTTGAAATCAGGTGAATCATTTTGAATAGCCCTGTATATGTTAAATAAGTCAAATATGTATTGTTTCGGTTTTATGCCTATTGTATAGATACATATTTTAGCTCATCTTTACTAACTGCATTAAATAAACTGAGCATTTTAGTGGGTTTTTTATTTCAACCTTTCCACTGTATATATGTATGTGGCTGTGTTGTTGAATGTGTGCGTACGTGCGTGCATATTTTTCCAAGTCATAAAAATAAAAAAGAATTAACAAAATATATATATATATATATATATATATATATATATATATATATATATAACTGAAAATAATATATATATAGAAATATATGTATGTGTACACGATATGATTGTGTGGGGCTGGTGACATGGTTGTGTGCGTGGAGACATAAAGCCGTTCAATCCAACACCTCCATGGCTGTATTTAAAAGCCTGTTAGAAGGTACGAGGGAAAACCGTCATTTTAGTTCAAGAAGTTGTTGTGAGAAGATCTGTCGCTCCAGTTACCCAATAAATAAATAAATAAATAAATAAATAAATAAATATATATATATATATATATATATATATATATATATATATATATATATAATTAATGCGACTGACTGTGCCCACCAGGGCGTGGCTGGATTCTAAACAAAATGTCAGTGATCGAAAAGCCGTCCAGTATGGCTTTGGAAGGATTCATTATCCGTCAGGACATGCCAGCATTCGGTTCTCTACTTGTCTCGTCTCAGTAAAGACTTTTGTGTTCTTATTACCCTTTAAATACATGCACACAAACATACATACATACATACATACATATACATATAAATTAAACTTACATGCAGACACAAACACACACACACACACACACACACACACATACACACACACACATATTAAGTTAGGTTACCCCTCTCCCCCACTTGGGGTCCAACCCCGTCCCCTTGTTGCATGGTACTATTGCTATATTGCAAGGCACTGGCACTGTTGCAAATCAACGTTGATCATGTTGCATTACAATGTTACGCTCAAAATTTTTGCGGGTATACTACCAAATGTACCCTTTATAGCGCAAGGCCGTCCATCCAGGAATAGGAAAACATTAGGGAACTAATATATTGATAAATACAAAGTAAATCCTATACCTAATATTTGGCTGCTTAAATAAATTCAGCAACTGAACGAAACTCAAACTTAACCTAAACTTATCCTAAACCTAACTTTACATCATTAAATATTTAAATAACTGACATTTTAAACTGTACAAATAGCGGTTTCTTAACAGAGAACACGCCAAGCAGATTACTAATGTGGAGTCCTGAGAGCTGGCTCCCAACTCCATGTCCTAAAAATCCAGGAAAAATAACTAATAAAATACCACTTATATAAGTAATATTTCACCATCAAAAACTTAAGCACATACATACAATATATATATATAAATAAAACAATTTATAACAAGTACAGCCTACCTCTTTTGCAGAGACAATTCTTAGATTACTGGTGTTAGAGTTTGCCTTTCCTATTCGACCAAAAACCTTGACGAAAACATTTACATATTTCTATAAAGGATATTTAACAAAAACTCAACATACACGATATTTCATAATTTGCAATCATGTACAGCATTAATGACTCGCCTTACTTTGTTAATACAGAAATTCCTTTACAGGGAAAACCTTCGATGAAAATTATTTCCTCTTATTTTTAATTTCATACACTTTAAACGCCGAAATTCTGACAATTCAAGACCAGTCGTCTGCTCTCAAGCAACCAAAATCCAAAAAGTCTAAGGGCGCATGAGATTCAGCCTATTGAAAAATTTATTGAAAAACTTATTTTATTTTTTTTGTGAGAGAGAGATTATTTAGGTTTAGGTGTAATATTAAGGTTAAGTTTACTTTAAATAGACAGTAATTATAGAAATAATAATGGCCCATTTAGACACTGTCAACATAGCTACAGACTTTGGTTAATATTCGTTTTCTGACCCAGTCACACCCAGCTATAACAGCAATATATATTGAATAACCATTCAAAACTGAATAAGAAAATATATATATTATCTTGTGCAAATTTGTATAAAATGTACTTTTTTATAAAAAAAATATTTTCTACTTTCTAATATGTATGTATATAAATTTCGGTTAGTTTGTTTATTTTGGCTACCTTTTCTGGAGATTTTTTGGCTATTTTTGTCTACTTTTTCTTGCTTTTGCCTACGTCTTTCTGTTTCTTGTTAGTGTGGTGATTTTCGTTCTAGTATTATGACGTGTCAATCTTGTGAACTTGATTTTGAAGACGTGATCCGCCATATTGCCCTCGATGAAAACAAGAGTTTAGACCTTTTTTCAATCACGGAATAATTAAGACATCCGTGACCTGCCTTAAATATAGTGCTTGTATTTTAAGAAAAGACCAGAAGGTCTTTAGATGCCGTAAAAAAAATCCTAAAAATAAACGTGTCATTTCAGTTTAAGGGCAGGCGAAATTTAGCGGACTACCCATGCAAGGTTGGCACATGTTATTACATTTAGTCCAGGCAATTTGTAGTTAGACCTGGGCAAAATTGCTTCAGAAGCTTTCTAAACTGTTTCCAGCTCAGGAACCATTGCCGAATAACATATCCAAAATCCGACAAAATTGGACCCCGGGAACACCCCCAAAAATGAAATTCAAAATGGCGGACTGGATGTTTCCTACGAAAAAAAAAATATATATAATTTACGCTTTTATTTATAGAGATACATTTGATGCTTTTTCTTTCAGTTGTAATGTTTTAAATAATTCAACAATATACAACACAACCAGTTATTACGCAAATATAATGTTATATAGCTTTTTACAGATTTTTATAATCAATAATACAACAATTATTTTTTTCCCAGTTTCAAGTTATGTTCATTACAGAAGAAGTGATACCTGGTCACAAACATACAGAAATTAATCCTCTTCATCACTATCATCGGATAGATTACCGGTACTTGGGTTGTTATCGCAACCACTGATTTGGCACTCGCCACAAGCGGCTGAACAGGGCATTCCATTACGCTTGCATCCACATCTTGAAGTAGCACATTTCGTCTTGCAGGAGCAGCGGATCATGTTGAGTAGATAATTTGGAGCTGGTGGCTTGTCGCAGGCTGTAGGGTAGTAGGAATTATTCTTTACATACCAACCCCACTGTTCTGCATCGATCTTCTCTTCTGTAGACTTCCAGATTAGTATTTGAAAGTATGTGCGAAAGCTGTGGTACTTTGTGGACGCATCGGTAGGTGGCAAACGTTCGGGTGTAACAAAAGATTTAGCTGTAGCTACCTTTTCAACTAACATTCGATGACGTAGTGCGTTAGTGGATTCAAGTGTTTTGCAGCCATACAACAGAAGCATTGCCTTTTCCAGCGGCTTCAATGTCAGAGTGTTGGCAACAATCAGAACAGAATGTATTTGCAACTGAACGGAGTTCAGCCACCTTCATCAGTGTGTCGAATGCTTTGGCTTTACCGATCGAAAAAATTCTGGATGTGCTGTCACAGCCCGTGAAAGCATGCACAAACAGGAGATACTTGCAGATGTCATTGCCTAACAGTGATTGAATGCTGAGAATATCATACACAGGATTAGGAGATGGTCCCCGTCTTATATCGCTGCGATAGTACAACTTGAAACCACTGTCCTTGGCATGGTACAGAAGGAGAATCAGCAAGTCGGTGTCTTCCCCTATTACTGTTGTAGTTGCATTTTCTGATGAGGAAACTGCTGCACGAACGATGTCCACATCAGCATCCCCATCTGCGTTGTGAACAGTACACCCGTGCTTCTTCAACATCTCACCTACGAGGGAAATAAATGCTTGCTTGTTGTTTTCATTAGCCAAGAAGTGTTCCTTCTGGCCAACAAACTTCATGCTTGGACTGAGATTCACATTTCTGCTTGTCTTGGTGCTGCGTCTTCTGTGGGTCATGTCCTTGATCGTAGGAGAGCTGCTGTAGCCATCAAAAACAATGATTGCTTTTCCATATGTTTTCAGAGTGAAATCGGCATATGAGTTGGCGATGCTGTCATATGTTTCATTGACGCCAGGAAACACGATGTAGTAGAGATCCACCATCCAATACGTACTGGTCTGTGCACTGAATTTCTTGAACTTCTTCCATGCGTAAAGTGTCAGTGTATTTGATTATTGCATGAGCTAGCTGAGACTTATCGGGTTTCCTCAAGATACTTCGTGATTCGAACAATGCAGGAGGATATGCACACAGTTCGCAACACATGACATCTTCAAGATTATCTCCGCCAGTGGCAACAGTCATCATTCTCTGAAACAGTAGTGCAGGATCTACTTCTATATCTGAAGCATCAGTGATCACAACGGCAGAAGCAGATCCTAGTGTTTTCACTTTGTCAGATCTTTTGGCAGAATATGTAAAGGCTTGTTTCCCAATCATTTTTACGACAATGTTCGTACCGATTGAATGCAATTGATGAACTTTAACTCCAGGATCAGCAGTTAGCCCTGTTACAATGTTGCAGAGACCCGAGGTAGAATGGAATGGGGATAAGGATTCCAAACGTTCAAGTACTTTCTTCATGTCATTACTGTCCCTGATTTGTCTACTTCCCCTCATTTCCTTGTGCTGTTCACTACTTTCCAACAAAACTCTGGTGTATTCCTGCATTGCTAAGTTATAAGTGGAACACAGAGGCATAGAAAAGAGCCACGTTGTCCTTTGGATGTCTGTAAATCCACTTCCGCCTGTCAGTCCGCCTCTGCTTTTCAGGGAACGCATTAGTACTTGTTCTATCACCAGGTCTGTGCCGAGTCCGGCCCATAATCTGTCGCTTCTTCTTACCACAAACTTACCTTCCTGGAACATTTTGTTAACGGCTGGATTTTCAGAAGGCAAACTTAACATTTTCTGCAGGTACAGGTATATCGATTTCAGGTAATTGTGATGTCCGGCTGCTGCAATTATGGGGATGGTCTCCAGCATAGCTTGCAAGTGCAAATCCCACGAGCCGGTTCTGTCTGCTGTTATCAAGGAACGTGCAATGTTGATCATTCGCTGATATTCCAACCAGAGTTGACTTGTTTGCGAAGTAGATTGTAGGTCAGTTTTCTTCGCATCCAAAGTGGTAGCAATCTGAGACAATGCATTCGAAGATTCCACATCCTCAACTGATTGTTTGGCGGTCATAACATCGTCGAGCAGGTCACAAGCTTCCTTATGGAGGTCATGAGGAGTTCCATCTTCATTACGAGGGAAAACGTCTGCGACTAGTAAGGTACTAAGAGCTGCATCTACTATCATATGACCACGTATCGCTCTTGAAACAGCTTTTCCAGACATCATCATGTGTTGCACGGCATTTGGTCCGTATATTTCTTGAAGTACTTCAGACAATCCTGAACCATTCATAAGAGTACCGACTGCTCCCAAAAGATTCATCAGAGTGTGAAATGATCCCAGCATTAAAAAAATGTCCTGCAGGTCTCTCTGTTCATTGATGATTTGGGAAGCTTTCCAGAACAAAGGCTGATCAAAGGTAATAATGCATGGGACTTTTTGATCGCGTGCTATCTTGCTCAAATATAGTAATGTCGAAAATATGCAGGTCATGTCAGTTGGCGACATATCTATGATGGGAAGGAACGTGATCGACACCACACCTGGATGTGAGACACTTGATCCACCGTGAATTGCCTGCATTGTTCCGGACCAACTTGGACCTGATCTTTCTGCTGAAGATATCTGCCAGAGAAGACTAAGTCGACTTATGGTGGCAGTGGGTACTGGAAGTTCGCGGAATGAGATGTCCCTCAACATGCTTCTCGCGTGTCTATATTCCCTAATGTCAACGGTTGCAATCTTCTTAATGTCATTGTCACCAACATTACGCCTGTGAATAGAAGGGTGGATCTTGATCTTCGGAGTTATTGCGGCAATCATACCCATTCCATGAAAGGTATTCTTCCCATCCAAAGTGCAGACATCATGATCGACGTTTTCTGCTGCTAGAAGGACTGCAGTGTTTTCATCAACAGTAAAAGAGCCAGACCCACTTGCCAGCGCCGCGTTTCTTTCGAATCTTGTTACTTCTGCATACGACGAACAGTAACCCAGCTGATGGAGAACGTCAATCAGGTACCTTGACCTAAAGTTGTGGTGTAGCTGAACCGACAAACCGATCTGTAGTGGACATAGTAATCCTCTAGGACGGGTTGCTTGCATAATGCTCTGCCCAATTGCACCTATTTTTCTTGAAGCATCCTGTCCCGCAAATGCTTTTGATAATAGCAATTTCAGACTGTTGGGAATGTAATCAAGAGCACTTTCTGCAGTGATGTCATTTGGAGATGGATACACATCTTTTCTAGGCGAGTCGACAGACTTGATATCACTTCTGATTATTTTTGCAGCAGCTTCTACTAGGTAAATCTTCTGTAGCTCTATATCTATATCACATTCTTTCGACTTTTTGTGATAATCTATAAGAATTTCATTAGCTGTCTCTCGTAGTGTTACTACATCTGCCTTCCCACTTTCACCTGATATTATGATCTTGTCTCCGTAACGTTCTAAAAGCTTCTCTTCATGTGCCTGCGTTCGTAGACAGAGCTCTGACTTCCTTGAAGATATTCCTCCATTTTGGAAATTAGGTCTCCAATCAACAGTTGTTCATCATCATTCTCTTCCAGGTAAGCACAGGTCTGAAGGAATGCTTGGTGTTGCTCTTCATTAGTTGGTCTCCCTTTCTTCGAATCATGATCGTCGGAGGAGTATGCGCGAAGAATGTTTTTTCCACTTCGAAAATTTACGCTGCAGGTGTGATGGTAGACAATCTGCAGCAGGAAGATCACGAAGATAATACTCCAGACGGCCTTTTACATTAAACGACCATTCATCGCAGCGGCTTTCACAGCACCTTTTTATGGTTTCGGAGAACTCTGTAGTTCTTATTTTGACATGCTCTGATTTTGGTTTGTGTTTGGAAAAAAAGTCCACAAAGGTATCACAAAACAAACAGTGAGTATCACTAGAAAATGCGGATTCATGAAAACGAGCACTTTTCCTTGGTAATGCCTCGGCTGCGGTCTGTCGCTTCTTTATTTCAATGGTCTTTTTATCCGTAAACCTTTTCCTACATACAACGTGAACACTTATTCCAGCTGTTGCAACAACATCGCTTCCACGGCTGCGGCTGGATGCATTTATACCATCTGCTCCTTTTTGCGAGATGTGAACCACTTCCTGTCCGCTGTCCAATTTCTCCTTACAAATCACGCACAATTCTTCAGGGGTCTGCATTCTTGAAGGCGGACGCACACCGAGTCAGCCGTACACCGAGTCAGTCTGAAACAGAAAACACAAATTAATAAACTGTGTTGCAGTATTTAAAAGGAGTACATAATAACAGTTTTAAAGAAAATGACAAGCACAAATACGCAGATTTGATAGTGGGTAGTAGGAATTAAAGAGTTGTATATAATATAAGTTTATAAAGATGTAGCAATGTCCATTCTCACATACACTCCATACAGTATATTTTATTTACATTACGTGACGTCATAGTTTAATACTAGCCGCCTAATACAATTTTTAGTGTCATATAGGTTAATTTAGAAACGAAAATGTGTTTTAAAACATTTTACTGATCAAGAAAAACGTCATAACTCTCTCTACAAAGCGAAATTAAAATTTATTGTATTTCGTAGGAAACTGCCAGTCCGCCATTTTGAATTTCATTTTTGGGGGTGTTCCCGGGGTCCAATTTTGTCGGATTTTGGATATGTTATTCTGCAATGGTTCCTGAGCTGGAAACAGTTTAGAAAGCTTCTGAAGCAATTTTGCCCAGGTTGAAGCTATTTTTGCTCTAGATTGCCTGGACTATACGTAATTCTTGGGAGAGAAAGTCAAGCATATCGTGAATCGGCACTTTTGTAAACAATGAACAAACGTCAAAACTGATCAATCTATCGTTAGTTTCAGTACGTGCATTATTCAATTTTTCAGTAAGATCCATGGAATTTTTTACATGTGAATCAGAGATAGTTCCGAGAATGGAGGACAAGATTTTGACAGACAAGCCATTTGGAGAGTTTATAAGTAATAGAGCCCACCGAACTAATAATAGGGCGCATAGGGTTGCCAGGTTTGTGGGTTTTAATAAGACCGTAAAGGTAGGGCAGAGAAGGTGAAGTGGACATGAAAAGCAGAATTAAGTCCTTATGATCTTTGAGAATGCGTTTCAAGCCACTATTAAATGATTTGATGACGTCATCCAGCGGGTTCTTCCTAAGTTTGCTGGATGTGGCGGGGTCCTGGAGAAGCTCGTTCATCTTTCTGATGTAGTCCACTTTGTCCATAATAACTATGGTGTTAGCCTTGTCTGCTTTAGTAATATGGAACTCCCCATCTTTTTTTAATTGTGAGAGGCTATTGCGAAAACGTTTAGAAAAGTTATCTTCGTAACTACTATTCGCCGCACTATAAACAAGGCCTTTAACTATGTTAAACAAATACTGAGGGAGATTACACTGTTTTTCAAAACAAGCAAGACTGTAACAAATTTGTTTTGAAAAACAGTGTAATCTCCCTCAGTATTTGTTTAACATAGTTAAAGGCCTTGTTTATAGTGCGGCGAATAGTAGTTACCAAGATAACTTTCCTAAACGTTTTCGCAATAGCCTCTCACAATTAAAAAAAGATGGGGAGCTCCATATTACTAAAGCAGACAAGGCTAACACCATAGTTATTATGGACAAAGTGGACTACATCAGAAAGATGAACGAGCTTCTCCAGGACCCCGCCACATCCAGCAAACTTAGGAAGAACCCGCAGGATGACGTCATCAAATCATTTAATAGTGGCTTGAAACGCATTCTCAAAGATCATAAGGACTTAATTCTGCTTTTCATGTCCACTTCACCTTCTCTGCCCTACCTTTACGGTCTTATTAAAACCCACAAACCTGGCAACCCTATGCGCCCTATTATTAGCTCGGTGGGCTCTATTACTTATAAACTCTCCAAATGCCTTGTCAAAGTCTTGTTCCTCCATTCTCGGAACTATCTCTGATTCACATGTAAAAAATTCCATGGATCTTACTGAAAAATTGAATAATGCACGTACTGAAACTAACGATAGATTGATCAGTTTTGACGTTTGTTCATTGTTTACAAAAGTGCCGATTCACGATATGCTTGACTTTCTCTCCCAAGAATTACGTAAGTATGACCTGCCACTACCTTCACACATTGTTTTGGAACTTATTAAGCTTTGCATCAAAGACTGTAAATTCACTTTCAATAACGAGTATTATCAACAAGTTTTTGGGATGGCCATGGGCAACCCCTTGTCGTCCCTCCTCTCCAATATTTATATGGAGTTTTTCGAAATTACTTACATTCCGAGAATCCTCGGGGTTGGCATCCCTTGGTTGCGATACGTCGACGATATTTTATGTATCTGGCCCATGAATCGTGACCTGGATAACTTCCTTCTTCAGTTAAATGATCAAGTCCCCTCCATTAAGTTTACTTTAGAAGTGGAACAAGACAATTCAATCCCGTTTTTGGATGTGCGTGTACATAGGGAAAGCCCAGGTTTTAAGTTTAGTATATATCGGAAAAAAAAAACAATTTGTCCTACGTACACTTTTACTCGGGAGATGACACCCCCACTAAGGCCATTTTTTCTTCAATGTTTCTCCGCGCCCTTAGGATCGCCAGTCCGGAATACATCGATGCCGAAATAGAAAAAACCAACGGTATTAGAAGTGATCTGCGTTATCCATCTGCGTTTATGGAATCTTGTCTCAACAAGGCAAAACGAACTTTCTATCGGGTCAATAATAACACTCGTACTTTGTCAAAAAATATTTTAGTACTTCCATTTTTCCCGGGCTTTTTAGGCATTGCTAATGTACTTAAACTTTTGGATATTAATGTAGTATTTTCATATAACAATATTGTGAAAAATATCATAGTAAAAAATAGCCCTACCAATAATTCAGGCATTATCTATAAAATTGGTTGTAAACAATGTGATTCCTTTTACATAGGTCAGACGGGAAAGGATTTGCACACACGTATAAAACAGCATCAATATTCCGTTAGAACAGGACAGTCGTCCAGTGCCCTTTTTGTCCATTTGTCAGAGTTATCCCACTGTATTGATTGGAATAATGCTTCAGTTTTGTTTCACTCTAGCAACATTGTTAATAGAAATATTCTTGAGTCTGCCATTATCCAACTTACAAATAACTTCAACATAAGCAAAGGTCTTTTTCAACTCGATCCTGTTGTTTTGAATTCCTTCAGAACAGATTTAGATAAGAAGGGTAGAACGCTAAATCTTTGGTAAACTTGTATGCCACTCTAATAACTTTTATTTTTCAATTTATTTTTATATACAAGATGGGCAGAGTGCTAAAACCCGGGCAGATTTCCAGTATAAATTTGTATTTTTTTTTTATAACATTGGTTGGAAACAATTCATTTGATCTTGTGCTATTATCGGTATTTTTTATTTTTTTCCTCTATAACATTGGTTGGAAACAATTCATTTGATTTTGTGCTAAAAATCGATAGTTTTTCCTTATAAATTTGTATGCCCCTCCCACAATCCTTTAATTTTTAATTTTATTTCTCCGTTTATTGTATATATATATTTTTTTTTTTTCTGTAACCTGTATATAGGCTGTAACCCTTTATGTACTTCAGTGTTCCTGAGGATGTCATTAGACGAAAGCGCTTGAGCACCATTCTGTGTTTCCTTTCCTTCGTGGTTTTATTCATCATTATATATATATATATATATATTTATATATATATGTGTGTGTGTGTGTGTGTGTGTGCAAAGAAATCACAAAGCAACACGTTATCTTTTTAATAAGCAAAGAACCACAGGGAAAAGGAAAAGGAAACATGAAGTTCGAGCGCTTTCGTGATATATTCACATCTTCTGGAACAATCTTCCTCAGTCCATTTTTTCCCCCTGTATATGGCCTCCAATCTTTGGACCTTGATTTTGTCCATCTATTATATGGCTATATATATATATATATATATATATATATATATATATATGTTACACACAGACTGTGCATGGAACAAGGAACTCTTCCGGGAAAATTAAATCCAGTATAGTTCGAATGACAAATACTATAGTTTTTCCTTTTCATGATGTTAGCCCGACATGGGCAAGGGGCCACTCACAAAGGGGCCCCAAAATATAGCTTCCCTCACTAGCTATCTGCGAAACAGATAGGATCCAGCTTTGGGACAGGATCCTATCTGCTTTGCAGATAGCTGGTGAGAAAAGCTATATTTTGGGGCCTCTTTGCGAGTGACCCGTTGCCCACGTCGGGCTAACATCATGAAAAGGAAAAACTATAGTATTTGTCATTTACCATTATGTATTCGAACTATAGTCGATTTAATTTTCTCAGAAGAGTTCCTTGTTCCATGCACGGTCTGTGTAACATATCTCAGGCGACCATTCTGAGTTCAATCCCATATATATATATTAGGCTCAAAGTTTAGAAAAACTGAGTGTATATAGGTGTAAGTAATAGGTCGGAGAAAAATAAGTATGAGAAGAGAAAAGCAAACAAACAAATTATATGAAAAAAGCGTCCAGGCTCCAACTTGTTTAAACGAAATCTTGTTCTACGAGATTACATCAACGAAATCTGCAAGAGAAACAAGAGGAATTTTCTTTCCATTTGCCTAAAATGAAAAGTTTTCAAAGTTAATATTTTATTTTATTTTTCTTTATTTGTAAAATCTTAATTAATATTTATATTTCGGTGAATTCTGTTCTGTAATTCAATATTTCATTATAAGTTAAAATTAATTTCCTGTCAGTAATTATATTCAAGAACGTGGGTGCAGTAATTAAACTTTTTATAGCATATACACATAAAATTCAAGATCCCTCAACTTATTCGTATATATGGGGTGAATTTCCAATTAACCAGGAGAAATGAATGAATGATGGAAACCCACAAGGAAAAAGAAAAAATTATTACAAGGTCTTTCATGTATTCAGCAGTACACCTCGCTAGGGAATGAAGGGAGAAGGCGAGATGACGAAAATATATACATATGTACAACGGAACAGATAAATAAAAGAGATTAGCACGTCATTAACAAGCGTTGATTAAAGGCAAAAGACATTTTAACAGGATATTGTCAATTTTATACAGTACATTCCCGCACTGTTACTGAAATTATTTTTAAAATGTATGAATGCACTTCTAGAATATTCCTTTCAATTATATCTGTTTTTAAAGAGCGGTATAGAACTATCCCACTTGGTACTATGATTACTGTACATCTGTATACATGGTTAAACAATGCATTAGAATTATTTGCTGTTCTACACGCATATTTATGCTGTTTTACACTGATATCTAAAGTTTTTCCCCTTTGACCTATCCCCTTGACAATCGCTTCGTGGAGCACTCCCTTCGTTTTGACACTCAGTTTTTCAGTTGTAATCAACGCTGTAAACATTGCCGCACCACTTTCGACTTGCACCAACGAAGAGCAGCGTGTTGTTGTTCGTTTTTTGTGGGCTGAGGGCTTAAAAGGGATTGAAATTCACAGAAGATTATCGGTACAGTATGGTGAACAAGTTTTACCACAGCGGAACGTGTACGAATGGATCGAAACGTTCAAAAATATCCAAACAAGTGTCGACTTAGTGGTTGATGTCAACTGCCGCCTTGAATGTTCTGCGTTGGCGACACTTGTTTGGCCATTTTTGAACATTTCGATCCATTCATGCATAGCGACATACCAAAATATTAGAATATCTTGTGTATTGTTACAAAAAATAGAATAAATTCATTATCCTTATTGAGTATTGCCAATATATTAAACCTTTACAGAAGACTTTTTAACCCTGCGTCTTAGTATTTAGTTGGTCCACCCTTATCCCTGATTACGGCCTGCAATCGACGTAACATTGAGTTGACAAGCCTCTTGCTTTCTTCTGTAGTTGTCGATTGCTAGGTTTATTTGATTGGATAATCCACGTCGACTGTAACACCTGACAAGATATTCTAATATTTTGGTATGCCGCTATGCATTAACTTTTCACTATTTAATAAAGTTTTTGTGATTTTTTTTAAAAGCTGGCACACAAAGGTGTCTTTTTATTATAATGAAGACACAGAAACTCGATATTCCTCATAAAGTTATATAACTTAAAGGTATTATCAAGGCCATGAGCGCATTTGAGATAGTATTCTATTTTTTGGTCCGGAGTTGTATACAGTATATACCAGGTGGGCAAAGAAAAAACTGACCACGCTGATGTTCTCAGTATTCTGTGTCCTGATATTAATTAAACCAATCTGAGTGAAATTTTTATACATGTATAAGCACATTAATTATATTAATTTTCATGTTTTTCTTTTTCAGATTTTATAAATAAGAAAAGAATAAGTACATTGTAAAGTGTTCAGTAGCTTGTTAAGTAAATGTAAAATACTTTTGTACAGTGAAGAGGATAAATTACTAATAAAAAACTTCAGAATCGCGAAGGGATGGGATATATATATATATATATATATATATATATATATATACAGTATACAAAAGAACTGAAATCTAATTCAGTAGACGCATCCTTTTGATTATAAGGTAAGGTTTTACAGTTTTCTGGTAAACTTTTAAATTTCCATTTTGGAATTTAATACAAAATTCTTCATTTCCATTTAGAGTAAAGGTAGAGCGAAGTAAAGTAAAAACCAGGCTTCTTCATTGGAGAAAAAATAAAACCAAATTTTTTTTCTGTCTTCTCAAAGTTAGCATGGTACGGATTTACTTTATCGTTTACAAGTCTCTTCATTTACTAAACTCTGCATTTACGATTTTTGATTGACATACTGTAGTATCGTTGAATCATACATTTACCTTCAAAAAACTGTTCGTGGAATAGTAGACATAAGACATATCACCCGTTTCAAATATCCAGATACATTGAGCCGTAAGGTAAGTGTGGCCTAGGTTATCTCAATTTGACATCCCAATATCATTAGATATTAATTATCTAACTTTATTTCCAGGGAGGTATTAAGATTAAATTAAAAATAAATGTGCTACATCTTTAAAACAGCTTCTATCCTTCTCGGTATTTAAGTAACTGTCATGCCACTTAAAATCCTAATCATAGTTCAGGTAATTCATCTCTCTCTCTCTCTCTCTCTCTCTCTCTCTATATGTCACTATATTTATAAAGAAAGAGAAACCGGACCGAAAATCTGAAAGGAAACGGCTCGACACCCACCACCGCAGGAGTTTGGGGGTGGGCCAATTGTTTGAGATCAGTTGACTCTTAGAGATCACGTCAATCCCGATCCATATATATATATATATATATATATATATATCAGTGGCAATCGGCGACAATTATGTATAGGGAAGCATGCATAGCCTAGTAAGGGGTTCCAAAAAACCTTAGCCCCCCCCCCCCCCCCCATTTGCAGCTTACATGTTTACTTATATCGAAATAGTTTTTAGTGAGTATAAAAATATATAAAATTCTTTATTTATTGCAGGTATTAAAATTACTCTAGCTGATAAAGTGATAATATAATCGCTTCTCAATTAATTGGTGATTCGGAGAGGCAACGTGTGATCGATCGCATACGAGCAATAACATTTCGGGAAGCTCGTGATGGCCACCTTTATAACGCGTTCATGGGTTGCCAAAAAGTTGTGAAGAAGTGAGGACTTCGTCAAAAGAAATTGGAATAAAACTTTGGATGAATGTGAAATGGATACAACCAAATCTGGGCGCCCAAATTTGCCACTCTCTCAGGAAACAAAGGATATCATTGAAAGCGGTTCGCGTAAGCGGAAAAACAGCTGTGCTAAACTTTCTAGGGAGATCGAAGTGTTGAGAGGACAGATCGTTAGTGGTGAGATCATTCGACAGTACCGTCATAGGCAAGGTTTAAAGCCTTGGCATGAACTTCCAAAGCCAAGAAAAAAGCAACTTAACATCGATGACAGAATGTGGTTTACCCATTATCTTGAAGATTGGGATGTGGATGATTTCATGCATTTAGCTGTCTCCGATGAATGTTTTGTTTACGTAACACGTCGGCCTAACTACCAAAATGATCGAGTGTGGGCCACAACACCAGATGAAATCGATGACAATAAACATTATCACGAATTATTAAAAAGTCCAGACTGTGTTGGAGTGTTTGTTTTGTTCACTGCAAAGAAGCTCATGTGGGTGCTGAAGCCAAATGGTCAGAGTTGGGATGGACAGTATTTTCGTGATATTATTCTATCCCAGCATGTCATTCCTTCTATTAGAAACCCAAACAATATCATGGATGTCGTGTCGATCAGGTCACACTTCTGCACGATAAGGCCCCCTGCTTTAAGACATTAGCCACTCAACAGTTGTTGCGGAACCATGAGATCGATTTCTTTGGAAATGAAGAATGGCCAGGAAATTCTCCTGACCTGAACGTCTGTGAACACATTGGATCAGTTATAAAGGACAAGGTTGAATGTCTCTTGTTTCAAGAACCTGCAGCAAATCGATTTTCGAAGGATACAATGACGCAACACATTGAAACTGTTTTAGCAAATTTGCGTAACGATCAAGATCTATTCACATCACTTTTGGCAAACTACCCAAAGCGAATTCAGGCTGTCTTGGAAGCCAATGGCGGGAACACCAAGTTTTAATTGTTTCTCATTAAATGCAGGATTAAATTCTCTTTTGTAAGGTATGTTTAGTTTTACTGTACCTCTAATGGTTTAGGCCATGGCCGGGGGGGGGGGGGGGTAAGGTTGATGAATTTCACAATTAAACACGTGAAATGAATGAATGCTGCAAACCCACAAGGAAAAAGATAAACGATTCCAAGGCCTTTCGTGTATTCAGAGCTACACCTTGGAATCGTTTTTCTTTTTCCTTGTGGGTTTGCAGCATATATATATATATATATATATATATATATATATATATATATATATATATATATATATAAGTTTATATATATATATACAGTACACACCAACCTCTTTTATCTATACACCAGCTCTATCCTCCTGTTCTTATTTGCAAATGCGTCGATTACTTTATCGTGACGAACGACGAACGACATTAACCTCAATATAACGACTACACTTTGATTTACCTTATGAACCTTATGTTCTTTCGTGCGTTGGTCTCTATTCACACGGAGGTCAATCTGGTGGCCCCGCCTCTACGTCTGGCTTGGTGGAGGAGCGAGTTGCTTTCGTGCTCTCCATCGTGCATAGCCAGGCACGCCCGGCTCATCTGGTACCGTCCTGAGCCAGGCATCCAGTCTTCTCTTGAAGACTTCAACTTTGGCCCTCGTTACGTTTCTGAGGTCCTTTGGAAGCTGGTTGAAAAGTCTTGGCCCCCTGACAACCAAGCTATTTTCCTTCAGAGTTGAGGAGGTCCCTTGTCGGGCCTTTAATTTGGGACCACTACACATTCTGCCTTTCCTATTTTCCAGCGTTGTCTGGATGGTAATTGGGTTTTGTTTGAGGTCTGGTACCAGTTATTCGATCATTTTCCATATGCAGATTATGGTGTACCTCTCTCTTCTTCTTTCCAGGGAGTACAGATTTAGTTTACGTAGTCTTTTCCAGTAGTTGAGTTCTTTGCAGCCATCAATCTTTTTATATGGGGTCGTCAAAACTGAGCAGTATTCAAGTTTTGGTATAAATCAGTGTTTTTAGCAGGGGAATCATTACTGTCCTGTCCCTTCTCTTGAACGTTCTTAGTACCTGTCCGGCGACTCTTTTTGCTTTATTTATCGCTACCTCATTTTGTGTTTCAAATTTCGCATCATCTGTCATTATTATATTATCCAGAGATCGATCGCTTTCGTGCTTCTCTGAATTTCCTCTCTATCTGGAGCGTAATATGCAGTCTGTTTAAGTTCTTCTGTTCTACCATATCTCAAGAGATGAAATTTCTCCGTGTTAAATGACATGTGGTTGTCTTCTGACCATTTGTATATTTTGTTCGTGTCCCTCTGTAAGGCATCTACGCCATGTACATCGCTGATTTTTCTGCTGATCTTTGTATCGTCTGCGAAAGATGTTACTATACTGTTGCTGTTTACTCCGCTGTCTATGTCTGTTAGCATGATAATGAACAGGAGTGGGGCCAGTACTATCCCTTGTGGTACTGAGCTGCGTACTTCCGATTCTGATGATGATATACCTTGAATTTTGACGACCTGCAGACGTTCTCTGAGGAAGTTGTAGATCCATTTTCCCACTTTGCCTGTTATTCCCATATATTTCATTTTATGTGCTATTATACCATGGTCACATTTGTCGAAAGCTTTAGCAAAATCTGTGTATATAACATCGTAGTTGTCATCGCCTTCCAATGCATCTAGGATATTGTTGTAGTGTTCTATTAGTTGTGATAGGCATGATCTACCTGATCGGAATCCATGCTGATTTTCGTTGAATCTTTCCCGTGTCTCCAGGAAATCATAAATTTTCTCTCTAATTATTCTTTCAAATACTTTGGTGAGGTGGGACGTCAATGACACTGGTCTATAGTTCTTTGCTTGAGATCTGTCCCCTACTTTATATATAGGGACAATGTTTGCTCTTTTCAAGATGCTCGGAATTTCCTCAGTGTCTAGGGATCTTCTCCATATCCAGTATAAAGGTGTAGCTATTTCATTTTTACAGTTTTTAATCAATAATGCGTTCCAGTTGTCCGGACCTGCAGCTGAATGTGCTTTCATTTGTCCTATAGCTCTCGCTACATCTTCTGGGGTAAAATCAAAGTCTGTTATATACTCTCCTTGCAATTCCTCTTCAAAGAATACATTTATATCAGGTATCGCTTTGTCACTTTTTGGGGTACTGAAAACTGATTCATATTGAGCTCTCAATGTATCAGATATTTCTTTTGGATCGTCGGTTAGTTCATTATTTCTAGTCCTTAAGGGCCCAATAGCAGCGAGCGTTTTTGTTTTCCTCTCTGCATAGCTATAGAGGTATTTTGGATTTTCCTTTATTGCTTCTACCGCTTTTTCCTCTTCCCTCTCTGTATGGTCCTTAATCAGGGCTTGTATTTCCCTATCGATACCCTCCAGTTTTTTTTTATTGCTTTCCTGTCATTATCTCCGCAGTTGCCTAACTTCGCCTCCACTCTCTTTTGCGGAATAATCTTCTCTTTTGCCTCTCTCGCCAGCTCCTCTTTCCTTTTGGCTGTGATTTCGGAGCATATTTTTCTAAAATTCCCAGCGTTTTTTCTTCCAAGGTTGTTAGCATTTCTTCAGTTGTTTTATTCTCGAAAATTGTTCTCCATTCTATTTGGGCCATGTGCGATCTGATTGCTTCCCAATTTATAGTCTTGGAGTTTAAGTTAAAGGCCCCGAATTTACTTCTTTCCTCAATATGTGTATTGTCTTTTAATGCTGTCGTCATATTTGTTGATATCTCGATTAAGTTGTGGTCTGAGATAATGGTTGGGGTTATTTTTATATCAGCAATCAAGTTCGTATTATTCGTGAATACCAGATCCAAGCAGTTATTTTTTCTGGTATTTTCTGTTATCTCCTGTGTCAGCATAAACTCATTTGTGAGAGCCATCAACATTTTTGCTTGCTCCTGGTCTGCTCTTGTGCCCCCCTTGTCCTGATGAATATATATATTCCTATCCACCTTTTTGTATTTAATATGTGGGAAGTTAAAGTCTCCGCAGATCATTCATTATATTGGGGAATATTTATTCATAATTATGCAAACTCTAATTACAATTAGCTTGTATTTCTTCTTCTAAAAATATATTTTGTAATAATTGCAAGTTATTTAGTCATTTAATGCTATAAGCTCATTAATTAAGCGCTTTAAAAAGATTCTGTTAGCATAATAGCAGGAATAAGTAACTCTCTAAGTTGCTTCCACGATCCACGTTTTGCCTAAAGAAATGAATGCTTTATGGGTGTGTGTTTCCATCGGTGAATATTTTTTATTCTTTTAAGACATAATATTGATTCATCTCCAAGTATAGCGATCAATAATTTTATTGTATATCATTTATTACATTTATACTATGATATAAGCAGTGAAATTATCGGTGAATTGATAAATTTTTATAAAACACGAATATAGTAAGTCAAACAAAAGCAGCAATTCTGAAGGTTGCTTCGACTGGCGCCCGTCTCGACGCAACAAAATTATTGCTCTCCCCCTCCTTTTTCAATGCAGTGAGTTGAATTTCGAGCTTTTTGTATTAAAAAAATATTTGAAAGGAGTATAACCTAGCGATAACACCGGTCTGCATGAAAATCGATTTATTTATTTTGAGTTGTGATTCTGAAGCAGTTTGCTGCGCTGAATTAAAAAATGCTACCAGTTTTTTTCTATCACCCACAGTTTTAATGTTATTAGCAAAACAATTTTTGGGCGTTTTGTAATTTTTACCTTTTTTATCTTTAATTAATTTCGTTTTTTCATATTTTTCAGATAGATAATTCTAACATTACGTCTTTAAAATTTTAATAATGGCTTCTAGAGGATGTACCCATAGTCCAGACATATTTTGTTATATTTGTGGTCGGTATGTTGTTGGAAAACAAAGGACAAATGTAACGACCTTCATTAAGAGAGCTTATCATGCTTATTTTGGAATTAAATTTGGAGATCAAGACAAAAGTTGGGCTCCACACAAGGTTTGTCTTACGTGTGTTGCGGCACTAAGGAATTGGAGCAAAGGTAAAAAGAAAAGTTTGCCATTTGGGATCCCTATGGTATGGCGCGAGCCTAGAAACCATACCGACGACTGCTACTTCTGTTCTTGCAATGTTAAATGTTATAATGCAAAGAATAAAGAGAGCCTTCAATACCCAAGTCTTCCATCTGCAATAAGGCCGGTACCCCATGGTCCAGAAGTTCCTATTCCCCGCCCACCCGAGAGTCTGGATCAATACAATTCAGATTCTGATTCAGCTCCAAATCCAGACAATGATGATGTTTATGAACAGCCAACAGCTGACCGAGATCCTCCTAAACCATTAACCCAAGCCGAACTAAATGACTTTAGTCAGGGAATTGAATCTGCCTAAGGACTCTGCAGAACTTTTGGGATCTAGATTGCAGGAGAACAATTTATTGGCATCCGACACATACTAAAACCAGTGTTACTGCACAACGGTAGCAAATATGCATCAATCCCAGTAGCCCATTCTACTCATTTAAAAGAGACCTATGATAACATGAAACTGCTTCTGGAAAAAATTCAGTTCAAAATCACAGATGGATATTGTGTGGGGTAAAATTATCAACCTAAGTATTACCAAAAGTTTATTCCCATCGATGCTAAAAATTGGTTGTGTAACACCCCTATATAAGGGCGGTGATCCTGCACTAGCAACAAATTATAGACCAGTCTGTTCATTATCTGTGTTTAGTAAAAAAAATTGTACAGAAATCGTGAGAAAGACTTCGTGCCTTTTTTCGAAGGAGATGGTCCCTTGGTATTTTGCAAAGACATCACAGGATTAGTGTGCAAGCTAGGCATCGAATACCAAACCAGTGACTAGAGGTTGTTTGTAGATTCCTCTAAAACCTAAAAGTTTATTCCAAAAGTTTATTCCCATCGATGCTAAAAATTGGTTGTGTAACACCCCTATATAAGGGCGGTGATCCTGCACAAGCAACAAATTATAGACCAGTCTGTTCATTAATTATCTGTGTTTAGTAAAAAAAATTGTAAAAAGTACGATACATCATTATTTGGAATCCTATAACTTATCATCGCCGTATCAATTCCTTTTCCGTAAAATTAAAAAAACAGAAATAGCTATTTTAAACCTTGTGGAGAGTGCCAATGTCGATAAATAGAACAAAGAAGTAATAATCTTTAAAGATTTCAGTAAGGCTTTTGATGTAAAAGACCATAATATTCTACTTAACAAACTTATGGTTTCAGAGGAGTCATAAGAGATTGGTTTAAAAATTATGTGCTCAGTAAATATCATTCTGTATCATTAAATAATGTCTATTCAAATAAACTGACTGTAAAACATAGGGTACCTCGGGGCTCAGTCGTAGGTCCCCTGCTATTTTTATTGTACTGTATATAAATGACCTCCCCCGTCCTTCCGATATTCTTAATCTTATAATGTTTGCAAACGATACATCTGTCCCTTTCTTGTAAAGATGTCAATGAAGCGAAGATTATACTTAATACAGAATTTGCCAAAGTTGTGAACTGGCTGACTTCAAATAAACTCATCAAATAAAATAAAATAAACTTAATGATATTTTCGTAATAAAAGAAGTGTACATCTTGACAACCTGAATGTCGGGGAACTCGTTGTAAACGTAATACAAATTTTAGGCTTCATGCTAGATAAAAATTTGCAGTGGAAGAACCATACCAACTAGTATATATCTAAAAAGATCTCTAAGAGTGTTGCTATAATGTTTAAACCTCAATTTATAGCTCCTAAACAGGTTTTATTAACTCTGTATCATACTTTTGATCTTCCTTATATGATGTATTACTGTCTTTCTTGGGGAGGTAGAGCTGATAACGCATTAGACAACATCTTTGTTGTTCAAAAGATCGTAATAAGGATATTATCTGAAGCAGATTTTCTTGATCATACATTTTAAAGAGTTAAAATCATTAAAAATCAAATTGGCACACTTATTTTTATTTATAAATTATAAGTGTATGTACAGTTGCGCTCATTATTCGTAGGACACTCTTGAGAACAGATAGCGACACTTGGCATATATGTGTTGTGTGTACTACAAACGGTTTAACATTTTATGAATGAATGTTTAGTGAATGAGCGCTGACTGGTTGGTTGACTCAGTGCCAAATATCTTTAGAACATAATTATTTCCATTCATCACTCTGGTTTACATATTACTAAGGAAACATAAATGAATAATTCAATATAAATTCAAGAAGTGGGTATATACTAGGGCCACTCAATATATTTTGCCCCACTTTTTTTTTTCTTTTCAAGTTTCCTTGTAAGTTCCAGAAATTTTGTACACAAGTAGTTACATACCTTTCTTACAAGTTTTTATTTTTTCACATCGTCTCCATCCTTTTCTACTGCTTTCCCCCACCTCTAAACAGGGGCCTTTATTCCTTGCTGGTAAAAGTCCGTTGGGTTCCGCTCGAGCCACCTCTTAACCTCCTCAACAACCTCATCGTCACTCTGAAACTTTCTTCCACGAATAGCATCCTTCATTGGCACAAACAAATGGATGTATGAAGGTGCCAGATCCGGGCTGTATGGAGGGTGGGGTAACACAGTCAAGCGCATTTTTGTGATGGCCTCTCTTGTTTGCAAACTGTTGTGTGGTGTTGCGTTATCGTGCAAAAGAAGGACGTTTTCCAATTTTCTTTCCGGTCGAACTCACTTTATACGTCTCTGGAGTCTCTGTAGGGTAGCAATATATGCCTCTGAATTGATTGTTTGTCCTTTCTTCATAATGTCCACCAGAATCACCCCTTTCATGTCCCAGAAGGTGATGGCCATAACCTTTCCTGCAGAGGGAGCCATTTTTAACTTTTTCTTGCGTGGGGAGTCTGCGTGATGCCACTCCATGGATTGGCGTTTTGTTTCAGGTTCAAAGTGGTGTACCCAAGTCTCATCCCCAGTCACAATTCGTGAAAGGAAGTCATCCCCTTCTGTCTCGTATCGAACCAACGACTCAGAAGCAATTTCTTTTCTTTGGGCTTTGTGATCTTCAGTCACTTCGCGAGGAACAAACCGTGAACACACTTTTCAGTATCCCAGTTGCTGAATTATCGTATTCACACTTCCTTCACTAATACCTAGCTCCAATGATAGCTCCTTGTATGTGACGCGCCGACTTGATCGAATGATGCTGTTAGCACGTTGTACAGTGTGAGATGTGACAGCCGATGCCGGGCGACCGCTGCGTGGCTCATCATCGAGGCTGGCTCTCCTTTTCTCCGATAATCCCACACGTTTAGACCAGCGTCCAAACAGCATTTCCGTAAACGTTTTGTAGACGTTTGTGAATATTTTCAACTGTTTCCTTCTCTGCGGTTAAGAACTCGATAACAGCTCTCTGTTTACGACGCACATCACTGTCAGACGCCATTTTCGAAACTGCGTCAACCATCGGTTTTATACAAGGACGTTTAAAAGCGGTTTTATACTAGGAGGGTAGGTTCAAACTGGAAAAATCTGGTTATGTGAAGAGCAGAAAGTTCAAACTTACGGCCCAAAAGATATTTCAGCCCCATGGCCTATTATTTAGCTAAGAAAAAAGGGCGGGGCAAAATATATTGAGTGTCCCTCGTAGTAATAAACAGTCACTGAGAGAAATATTATTTGGAAACGAAGAATGTTTTGTATTGAGGCAGCATCATAAATGCATATAATTGTTTTGTGCTAATAAGTTCCATGTTACAACTTTAGTATTGAACCACTGAAGCTGTGACTCTTGGCGGTCTCACACCTCAAAGGAGAGAATTACAGAAAATAAAACTATTAGAATGAATCATAACGGGTGGGGCACGGGAACCAAGTGTTTTTGGAATAATCAGGAAAATGATATTTATTTTTGTAAAGAAAATATATTGGTAGAACAACATTCGTAAGAACATAGCATTTCATGTCATAATAATCATGTACCGAAAATTATATCTGGCATATGATGTCCTTGGCCGTCGACGCATTGTTGAAGGCGTTTACGAAAATTGGCCTCCACTCTTCCCAGCAGGTCTCTGTTGATTTGGATGATTTGTTGACGGATCGCTTCCTTCAATGCATCTAATGTACGGGGCTTGTCCTCGTAGACACGTGACTTGAGGTACCCCATAGAAAGAAGTCACATGTGGACAAGTCAGGGGACCGAGGGGGCCATGCAATGTCACCAAATCTCGAAATGAGATGGTTGGGAAACAGGGGGCGAAGAACAGCCATTGACGCTCTGGCGGTGTGTGGCGTGGCCCCATCTTGCTGAAACCACAAATGTCGACGAGCAATACGCCTTCTTCGTAACTCAGGGATGAAAAAGGTGTTCACCATCTCAATGTAACGCCCAGATGTTATGGTAACGGTAACCCCATTTTGTTCGAAGAAATAGGGACCGATGACGCCAAACTTTCCCACCGCGCACCAAACTGTAACCTTAGGGCTATGCAGCGGTTTTTCATGGAGTTGTCGCGGATTTTCAGCAGCCCAATACCGACAGTTTTGATTGTTGACGGCCCCATTAAGGTGGAAATGGGCTTCATCACTCATTACCACCATCATGTTTTCATTCTGCTCATAAAGTGCAAGCATTTCCTGTGCAAAATTCAGTCGTTGGGGGCAATCGTTTACATTCAATTCCTGCACCATCGCTAACTTGTATGGGTGAAAATGTAATTCTTCATGCAAAATCCGTCTAACAGTACGATTGCTGATTCCGAGTGCAGCTGAATGTCTCCGAGCAGAGCGGCCTGGGCTTTGCAACATCGCTTGTCTGACCCTTTCAACGTTCTCTGGAGTACGCACAGTGCGTTGCGGCCCCTTCGGTTTTGTTTTCATTATTGAGCCTCCTGTTCGAAGATTGTTAACCCAACGTAAGATTGTGTCACGAGCGGGAACAGAGTCATTTCGATGAATGTTGAATCTGCGGCGAAACGCACGCTGAACTGCTGTCACTGACTCGCCACTCCTAACAAAATGATCATACGCGAACATGCGGTGTTCTAACGTCCACTGCTCCATGATGGCACCTGAAAGATAAAGGTGAGTGTTAGTTAAAGTTAAATGCTATGAACCCAGGAATGGAATGCTACCTACCGCACGCCCCTCCCATTCCTAATGGCCGATTACTAGCTATTCAAAAAACACTTGATTCCCGTGCCCCACCCTGTACAATGAACAGATAGCCATTTAAACGAAGATATTTGACAGTTTTGCAAAGGTGTTACACATTCATAATTACCATTGTATTTCAGATACTGTATTTTATACACGAACACAACAAATTTAATATTTTGTCCAACCACAGTTGTTGTCTATGACTTCCTGCAGTCGATGTGGTACAGAAGTAACATTATTATATACCAGCTCTTGATTCCTCCTCAGCACCTCCCACTCACTAAATGTGTGTTGTAAAAGCTGGTCCGTTGTTCGTTCCTCCGCTAGTTCCCACACATTTACAATATTGGTCCACATATTCTAGATGGGATTCATATCACAACCCTTACTCGGCCAATCCAGAAGGTCGATATTTCTTTGCTCAGAGAACCAGTGTGTGACGATCCGTGCTGTGTGAATTGGGGACCTGTCTTGCATAAAAATGACTCGCTCAGGAAATAGCAGAGCATATGCACGCACAGAAGGAAGCATAACCTCCTCGAAAATTTCTATATACTGGTCTACAGTAAACTTCCCTTCTATTTTGGTGACCTCTCCTACACCATACAGATGAATCCATTCCCACATGTTGCAGGTGACATGACTGCTACGTGCTTCCTCATAGATGTGCTCTTGAGTATATCGAGTATTATTCCTCCTGCAACAATGAGACGGCCATGGGATGTGAACGAAAAGGTCTTTTCATCGGTAAATATGACTAGGCTCCAAAAGTCAAGTTCTTTGTCAACATGATACTGAGCAAATCGAAGTCTATTTTCTCGATGTTGCTGATTTAACTTCTTGATAGCAGGGGTCTGATGGTGTAATCCAGCTTCATGTAGCCGCCGCCTTACTGTCATTGCCGAA
This sequence comes from Bathynomus jamesi, assembly GCA_023014485.1. Lineage (NCBI taxonomy): Eukaryota > Metazoa > Arthropoda > Malacostraca > Isopoda > Cirolanidae > Bathynomus > Bathynomus jamesi. The sequence goes on along the minus strand of JAJOZX010001404.1, from coordinate 422,166 downwards.
ACATCAAGCTGCAATTGTTCCCTTATTGCCATTCCATTGGTAAAGGGATGGGCTTCGGCAACATCGCAGATCCTCCGATCATCCGCAGCAGTTGTCAGTCAAGGTTTCCCCTTTCTGCAGTGATCTTGTAGATTCCCTTCCTCTTGCCACCTCTTCAACCATATATAAACAGTGTTCCTAGAAATTCCAAGTTCTCTTGCAATTTAAATTGGAGACAGCCCGCTCTTCTTCATGCCGATGATTCTTCCCCTTTCAGTAATTATCTGTTGATGATAACCCATTCTGCAGAGTAGTTGCTTCAGGAATAGTGTGAGTATCACACGTGACTTGTCACAGCTGTCAGTTTCTGGTACAGTGCATTGTACATTTTGTAAACAAATTTCTCTGCATTCTTGTGGATCTGTTCATTCTGCTCACCTTTACCAAGGTCTTGCAGCAGATGATGTTCAGTGTTAAATATCTTCCAAGCAGTCTTCTTGCTGTTCCCAGCAAAGTGGGATACTGTATCACAGTCGGTAAATGCAATGATGAAGGACTGTATGAAGGACAGATATCATGTACAGGGATGTATTTTTATCTTTTGGAGGTCCCTGCCTTCATCCATAACGTGCTGCAACTCATTTTATCAGAGTGTGCTATCATTAGGATCAGCACATCAGTGTCACGTGCAGAAACAACTACACAGTCTGCATCTGTGTGCATACAATGCAGAACAATCAGAGTGTCTGCTTCTTCATAGTGTGTCTGAAGATGTTGAACATCACCGGAAGGATTGGAAGTCCGCACATCATTTTCACTCCTGAATCCCCAAGTGACATCAACTGTTTTGTTTGTAGGTGCATTATCTAGAAGCTGATATGAAAGGAAACTAGTTTGGTCTGATTTGTTTTCTGGAAGAGCCAAAAAAGTCTACCCATTTGTTTGGTGAGGGAATAGTTCCTTCTTTAACAACTCTTCTGATAGGCCGTGAATTAATAGTGTTCCGATTAATCGGCATCAACACCGGTAAAATCATCCATATTTTCGGTTCGGCATCAGCATCGGCCAAATTTAGCCGATTCTCTCACTGATTCTTTGAAATTTTAAAACTTTCATTAAAAAACAAAATCTATATTGATAGAAAATTGAACAGACAAAGAGCGCTGTTTATGATAATTTTTACTCATTTCAAAGTGCATTTATATAAAAATATTTTACAGTCAAGAAAAAGGCAAAGCTTAATGAGTTTAGTTGGCCATAAATTTACATTTTCTCTAACTATCTGGCTAATCTCTAAATATTATAAACTATTGTAATCTCCTACTCTATATTAATAATAATTCTATATCAAGCAGTGCCAGATTAAGACCCTCTGGGGGCCCTTAGGCACCAAGACTTTGGGGATCCTTCTTCATAATTTGTAATGTTATAATAAAAACAATAGTGTCATAGTGAAAAACTTTTTTTTTAATATTACAACACTTTTTAAAGGAATAATAAAAAAGCATAATACCAAAAACAGGCTTATTGTTTTATTATTTTATTTACAACATACATTTGTCTGTGAAGTCCAGGCTTCTACCAATCAAGTGAATTGGATCATCCAAGTCACTTATTGTACTGAAATGAAAAACAAATTATACTATGTTTTTAACATTTATGATGGAAATAAGGGACAGGGAGCGAGGGCCGTGTGGGCGGTGTGGCCGCGTGACAACATATGATGTGAATGTAAACAAACCTGTACGTACGAAGGATACCCCAGCTCTTTGAAAGTTTGAAATCGTAGTATATTAACCTGATAGATTTTGGTGGGCTTCTGGCAGCAGAAAACCTTTTTACTTATTTACTCATTTTTTAATTTATTTTTTCTTTTTGCTTTCAATAATACTGACTATAGGTAATCCGGCACTGATATCAAGTTGTACTTTATAATTTATATATTAAACGATCTTATTATGTTGACTTTATTTTAAGTATTTTAATAATTTCATAAACCCAAGTTATATATTCATTTTTTATTCAAATTTGGCACCAGGGACTTGAAATTTTAATGAAAAATTTTATTGCTGTTGACATTGTTGAAGAAAGAAAATACCTTCAGCATAAGGAAAACCAATTACTTTAAATATTGATATTCAGTTTCACTAACAAATTCTGGGGCTGTACATTGTGGCGTGAGCTATGGAAAATCATTTAAACAAATTTAATTAAAATGTAAAAATATGAAAATTGAAAGTTTTCACATTAGATTAGTAAAATTTCTGAAGGGAATTGATTTTTTTTTAAATACAAGCAAAGAATCGGCACCGGCATCGGCATTTACATCGGCAGTTTTTCATGGAATCGGCATTGGCTAAACTTTGGAATCGGTACATCACTAGCATGAATGCTTGAAGTGTCTCTTTCTGGTTCCAGCCAACAAATTGTCCTGGTACCAAGTTAGTTGAGACAGTGGTACCATTCTTTACATCCATTGTTTCTAGAGTACTCACAGCCAAAGCTGTGTCAATGTGGAGAATATCTTTGTAGCTTATGATGTGACATGAATTGTGGAATAACTCTACAGGTTGTTTTGATCTACTAACTTGATGCAGAGTGCTACCTAAATCAATGTGTTTTGGGGTCCATTTCTTTTCCCCACTTGCATTGTATACGAGATCTTGTGCAATGCTTAGGACTATGGACCTTCTACGACATTCATAAACATCATCATCTTCCCCCTCTAAATGCCTGGCCACCTAGTAGAAGACGGAGAAACTTGTAGAGGCTCGGTGGAACACAATCTATTGCATCATTCTCACTTACATTCACACCTTTGTGTGCAGGCTAGGATTGTATATCAGACCCTAACTTCAGTGCTACATGTACCACGGATAGAAATTGATCTTCCTCCTCAGGTTTGAAAACAGGAGTGGAGGTGACTCTTCTTCAAAATCCTTGTCTGAATCTCTCATTTGAGAGAAGGGTACATGACTGAATTTGAGAGGCACTAGGATGGTTTGTCTGTCATTTGCAGCTTGATCACGTGGCACAATGCATTCATACTGTACACATCTTGAATGATGCAAGATAATTTCTCCTTGAATGTGGACAGGCGGCTAACAAATGACTGTGGCATTTCTATGTTAGCCTACTTTGTTAGAATGGTGTATCTTTTCCATACCTCACCAAGTTCCAAAACATAGCCTTTTTCTGCTGAATGTATCAACTCTTTCATAAGACAAACCATGGGTACATCTGAACGTTTGGTTTTATTTTTGCCCATATCAATGTCTCACATGAACTTCTTGACACACCTTGGGTGATATTTCCCTTCGGCAGCAATAAGATAACCTGTCCCAGCTACACGGACATTCATACGATGTTTAAATTTCGAAGCCTTTAGAATCTGGTTACTCATTCATGGTTCGGACTGAGCACAGTTTCTGCTTTGAACTGCTCTCCTGACAGAAAAGGCAAGCATTCCAGTCCACAGGGCATGTTTGACTGCGTAATCCAGAGAGGAATAATATATGCTGGGTTCCCAGAGCTTGGTGAGGGTCTTACTTCTGAGTGTTCTCGCTTTGGTAATATTTTAAATTTTCTCTTATCTCTATAGGTGGCCTAACAGCTTTTATGCCAAACCAGTGATGATGCTCCCTCTGAACTAGCCTTCAAAAGTGATGTTAATCTGTCAATGGCGGGGATGCTTCTTTTCGCCGCGGTTGTTTCGCCGTGGTAGTTTCGCCGCAGTTGTTTCGCCGCAGATTGAATTCGCCGTGAATTCATTCGACGCAGTGATATTCGCCGCAGCCTAATTTTTCTATTTTTTCTAGATTTTAATTTAAAAGGCAAACATTAAAAATTCTCAAAATTTATTTGTTAAAAATGTACTCCAATTAAAAATTATATAAAATTTGATTGTTAAAAGAGTACTCCTAATTAAAATTCATAAAATTAATTTTATAAAATAAAATGTAAAAAAAATTGAAAACAATCATTTGATAAAATTTTTATTTTTATGGACATCTTTGATTGAATAAATATTTTATTTAAAATTTTGAGCTATACCTCCCAAATAGGTTATGTGATCTCTCTCGCCATATTCTGTGACTACTTTCTTGATTCTTTTGTCCGCATCTCGATATTTTTTGAGTTTGACTGTGGGTTTATGTCCTGCAATAAGTTTTTCCATATAGACGTCACGACCTTTTTGAACTTTGATCAAACCTTCAATATACTTCCATAATGTAGGATGCTGCATACCCAACTCGAATGAAATTCTTCGATGTGCAGCTTCAGCGTGATTGTTGGTTCGATCTTCATCATTAAGAGTTGTTTCATAAACTTTCCAAATATCATGTGAAAATAAAGGGTTCCGTCTGCTGTTTCCTCTTCTGTTGTAGCGTCCGACATAGTTATCTTCAAACCAGTCCAATAATGGTTGAAGATCAGGTGGCAGTTCATTGGCTAATGCATCAATGTGGGCATCAATATCTGGAATGGGCACAAAAACTAAGGCAAGAACCATTTTCGCCTGTAATGCGAAGTCAGGATTAGTGTTGTACTGCTGCAAAGCTCCAATTGAATTGATGTGCCTCAACATGTTTTGAGATAAATGGAAAAAGCATCCTTTGATATGTGCGTCCGGAAAACATTCCTTCATGGCATTGATAGCGGCTTGCTCAAAATCACAATGAATAGAAAGGGGATTAACGTTTGGCACTAGCGATTTTATAATTTCGATCAGTCGTCGGTAAGTGGAGCGCTGCTTATTTTGTAACATGGCATATAAAATTGGATGCACACCTCCAAATCTTTTCACTAAAATACAGTATATTTGTGAAAATAAGGAAGGGGCTGTACTGAACGTACCATCTGCATACCATGTAGTTGAAGATTCTAGATGTTGTAGCCACGTCTCTCTGCCAAATATGATTATTCTCTCGTTTCCAACGCCACTATCAGCTAAAAGATAATTTTCTTCTCTGCCATCCCGAAGTTTATACACTTTGTAACCCTCAGGAATTACTAAATTTTCAAGGTTAGTTGGGTTTTGAGGAGCTGCTTGTATTTTATTTCTTTTTCTCCGAACTATTTGCTTCATATTACTAGGTGCTGGCACAGAGGCTTGAACAGATTGGGGAATTTGTGAGACACATTCATTAACAACAACACTTGGGGGCTCCAAAGATTGCTCTGCTCGGCGCTTTAAATTGGTTTTCACTTTAGCAACCTCTACATTAATGGCACACGCACAATGAGAATGGCCAGTGACTTCCTTTATCACTTCACCATTCCTTGTATGGATTCGTCCATTACATCGTCCTCTTTCTTCACATCTCCAAAATGTTACACTTTTATCTGCTTGAGAATGCTTGTCAAACACGTATAGGTATCCATTGTGATCGAATTTCTCCTTTCCTCTTTTACTAACAATATCGTTTGTAGCCATTGTAAGAGATGGGTTGGAACTGATTTTCAAATCTATGGGCATAATCTTATATACTAATCGGCTTGGAATTTGGTTGGTTGGTCGTATACTAATAAACATGTAATTTGGTTGGTTGGTCATTTTTATTTTTTAATTTATATTATGTAAATAAATGACAAAACGTTCAACTTTGTATTTATGTGGCGGCGAATAGCACTGCGTCGAATGAATTCACGGCGAATTCAATCTGCGGCGAAACAACTGCGGCGAAACTACCACGGCGAAACAACCGCGGCGAAAAGAAGGCAACCCACAGGCAAAGTGGGTAAATGGATGTACAACCTCTCAGAGAACGTTTAGAGGTCGCTAAAATTCAAGGTATAACATCCTCAGAAGCCGAAGTATGCATCTCAGTACCATAAGGAACAATATTGGCTCCACTCCTATTCATTATCATGTTAACAGATATAGACAGTGAAGCAAACAACATCAGTATAGTAACATCCTTTGCAAACGATACAAAGATCAACAGAAAAATCAGCGATACGAAAGAGGTGTAGGCCATGCAGAGAACATACGAATAGTCAGAAGACAACAATATGACATTTAACAGTGGGAAATTTCACCTCTTGAGATATGAAAAAAACTATGAACTTAGATAGTATATTATGCTTAGATAGACAGGAAATCAGAGCACCACGAAAGCGAGGGAATTGGGATTATAACAAACTATGATGCGAAATTCATAACACAAAATTAGATTGGCTAAAAAATAATCCAGAAAAGAGTTGTGAGCTAGGTACTAAGAACCTTTAAAAGAGAGAAAGAAATTAATAACTCTAAGAAATTCAAAGATATTTCAGAACCAAGATTAATGACAGTATAGAACTCAAATATTTGGAAAGACTACGTAAACTAAATCTTTGCTCACTGAAAGAAGAAGAGACATGTGCTCCATAGACCATAATATATAATATATATATAGAAAAAATGATTGAAAAACTGGTACCGTACCTCAAACTAGACCCAATTGCTATCCAAATAATACTGTAAAATAGGAAAGATTGAATGTGTAGTGTCCCAAAATTAAAGGCACGACAATGGATTTCCTCAATGTTGTTGATGTCACGGATATCAAGACTTTTTAACCAGCTTCCAAAGGAGCTGAGGAGTGTGATAGTGGTCAAAGTTCAAATCTTCAAAAGAAGACTAGATCCCCAGTTCAGGATGGCTGCAAATGAGCAGGGTGTACCTGGCTATGTGCAGTGGCTATCGTAAGAAAGAGACTCACTCCTTCGTCAATCTCGACTTAGAGGCCGCTCCCTACAACTAGACTTTCGTGTGAAGAGAGAGCAGCGCGTGGAACTGCTACGTGCTGCGAAATATATATATATACAGTTTCAGGGATTGTTCTTATGACGATATCTTCGCTTCTAACCGACAGTTATTGAGTGGTTAGATATATATATATATATATATATATATATATATATTTTTTTTAAATGGAAGAAAATCACGGAAAATATTATAGAATTTCAACATATCAAATTTATTTTTACTGTACAGGGTGTCCCAGAATTAACTATCTATTTCAATGAAATCGGACAAATTTAATAAAAACTGACATAATTTTGTGTTTATTACTAAATTATGATACAAAAACAAATAGTTTTATAAATCATAAGTCAAAACTTTATTGAGAAGTTTCAACATGTGCACCGTTTGTATCTCTGCAAATTTCAAATCTATCCTCAGCGCTGCGAAACACATTTTGAAGCATTTCAGGTGTTATCTCCCGCACTGCCAACTGGATGCGTTCTTTAAGTTCAGCTAAACTATTGATCTTTTGGCGATAAACCTTTGTTTTTATGAAACCCCATGCAAAGAAATCCAGGGGTGTCAAATCAGGAGAACGCGGAGGCCAAGGTCGAGGTCCTCCACGTCCAATCCACCGATTCGGAAGGCGTCTGTTGAGGTATTCTCGAACAATTAGAGCATAATGACATGGTGCTCCATCTTGTTGAAACACAACATTATCAAGAATGCCATCATCAAGAAGCTGTGGTTCGAGAAACTGCTGAAGCATATCAAGGTAGACGGTACCTGTTACAGTTGCTTCCGCAAAGAAGAATGGGCCATAAATTTTGGATTTGGTCATTCCAAGCCACACGTTAACTTTTGGAGAGTCTCTTTGCCATTCTAAAAATAAAACTATGAAAAACTATGAAAAAATTATGAAAATAAAATTATGAAAAAAATTTAGAAATTTATACATTTTTAACACATATTAAACATGATAAACATAAATAAAAGTGTGTTTTTAAAAAATTTGTCCGATTTCATTGAAATAGATAGTTAATTCTGGGACACCCTGTATTATACAACTAATTTACAATTTCTTCGTTGATATTCTTTAAATTACAGTGTTACGATCATGCAGCCTGGACAAGTTTTTATTTTTGCAAACCTCTCATAGATGCTGGAGGTTGACGACGTAATAATTCCAATGTGAAAATAGCTGAAACTTATTTAAGATGGACAAAACTAAGTTAAGTTTATTTTTGTATATAATTGCAATGTGTCTTTGAAGGTTATGTAGGACTCTCCATAAACAATATAGGGTTTTTTTTTTTCAAATTATCTAAAGTGAAACCCTTTCTAAAATAAGAGAGTCTAATTGCGGAAGTGACTAAAAATGTTGGCGTTGCATAGTGCAGTAGTAATATGTGCTAATTAAATTGATGACCTAAATATAATCCAGATTTGTAAATAAATAGTCCCTACATTAAGTATCATTACAAATGAACTTGAAATGGTTTGAATGAAATAGAATTATCACGAATGACAGTGTATATATATATATATATATATATATATATATATATATATACACAGTGTGTGTGTGTGTGTGTGTATATATATATATATATGTGTGTGTGTGTGTGTGTGTGTGTGTGTGTGTATATATATATTATTCAGGCACAAGAAATATTCTGGAATAGGACATATAGAGAAAGATGTTCCGCAAAGCCTATCATAAAAAGCAATGATTAACAGCTAACATACTAAAAAAGTTTTAAAATACTCACAGAGTTGGGAAGGGAATTAAATAAGAACCAACTCTTTGTAATCATTTATTTATTTATATAAAGTCAAACAATGACAACGGTCTTCTGAAAAAGGAATAAGCATAATAAGTAATCACTTGAATAAAACATAAACATAAACATAATCATTGTCCTCTATCTCCTCCCAAGTCTTTGATACTACTGTAGATGTGATATGAGGTAATTGCAGTACAGTAGTGCGAAGACTTATATTGTTTTATAAAGTGAATACAGTATAGTACTTTAATAGGAAAACATAGATACTAGTTTATTTAAGAGTAATATGAGAACATAAGGCTTTGCTATTACATCATGATGAATACGATACTGTAGAAACTAAAATATAAATACTTACGGAATTATACAGTACATTATAATTATCCAATCAAACATATTACAATACAATTAGAGAGTTCAGCGAGAGATTGAATCGTATATTAAAATAAGGGTTGTACAACGGTATTCCTGACAAAAGTAATAGTACAGTAATGAGGTTACAGCTGTATTGGGAACACAATATAAAGTTCTTAGTAAGTAAAGTGTAAAGTGTGCTGTACTCTATCTCTCCCCCAAGTCTTTGAGCCAGTAGTTTTATAAAGAAGATTATTAAGGATAATATGGCAAAAAAAAATTTGTATGTTTACGGATAAAGACTAAACCTTATTTTGTCAGTGCCCTTAATTTAAACATACTTGATTGGTTACTCTTCTTGATTCATATGGTAGTCTTCATGCCAGGTAGGGGGGCGTCTGGTACGGTTCGAACGCCTTAGTGGAGTTGCAGTTTGGGGTGCCGTACCCATTGGCCTAGGGGGTGCAGGTGGTAGTATGTCGATGGGCGGTGTTGACATGTCTTCTTGGGTGGGGGTTGTGGTCTCTTCAGTGGTCGGGCGCCTGCGTTCAACGTGTGGGCTGGACCGTGTCGGACTACGGGGTGAAGTGGGTGTCTTTGGTCCTGGTGCTGACCTGGCAGGTGTAGGTGGTGCAGCAGGTGGGCTGTTGGTGGGCACCGCTAGGAAGTTCTTCAAATGTTGGTCTATGGTCATCTTTGGAGCAGGTGTGCTGAAGGGTTCATATTTTTTAAGGAATTTCCTGTTCCTTACAGTTACCCTCCCAGATCCATCGACCCTAACCACGTACTGGTCAAACTGCCTGACTTCGACGACCACACCTGTCTTGTCCCATTTACGGGCGTGTGGACCGACTTGGTTCTGGATGCGTATAAGGTCTCCGACTGCTAGTGCTGGGAGTGTCTTGGTGTGCTCTGACCAGCGTTCTGCTCCCCTCATGTGGCGGTTCCTCAGAGCTTCTTCTCGGGTGGCCAAGTTTTCACGCCACGTGTCGTGTGGTTTATATCGGCCGGGAAGGGTTGGAATGAAGTCCCGGATAGGGCGGCCGAATACACACATTGCTGGGGAGTGTTTTGTATCTCTATCCGGCGTGTTTCTGTATTGAAGCATGGCCCGTTGAAAGTTTTCGGTGTTGAGGTCGCCGTTTGGTCCAGTGTTGTCGGTTATTAGGCGTTTCGTTGTCTTGACACCAACTTCTGCCCGACAGTTGCTGTGAGGGAAAGCCACTGATAAGAGTCGGTGGTGTACGCCCCAGTTTTTGAGGAACTGCCGTGTGGCTGCTGCAGTAAATTCAGGGCCCCCATCGGAGGCCAGTTCGTCGGGGATGCCGAAGGTGACGAAGGTCCGTCGGAGGCAGGCGATGAGTCCAGCAGCACCATCTGATGACCTCTCTACTATTGGCCAGTTAGAGTATCTGTCCACCACGACCAGGTAGTTTACTCCTTTGTAGTGGAAGTAGTCCGCGCAGAAGCACTGGAAGGGGTATCCTGGTGATGTTGGTGGAGTGGGTGGAGCGCTGGGCTGGGTTGGTGCCATGCGGTTGCAGTGGTTGCAGCTAGCCCGTAGTGCTGTGATGGCTGTTGTGATGCCAGGCCAGAAAATGGAGTCTTCTGCTCTGGAGATCATGGATGAAGTACCTTGATGAGCTGAATGGAGTGAAGCCAGTACTTCTTGCCTGAGGGCCGGCGGGATAACCGTGCGGTTCCTGTACATTACCACGCCGTCAACAGTGCGGAGGTCGTTGCGAAACTGGTGATATTCCCGCAGCTGTGCAGGGAGTGCATGGCGGGATTCAGGCATGCCGGACTCTATGACATTGGCTAAACTATTCATGACTTCATCGCTGGTCGTGGCGGTGCGTACTCGATCCCATGTCACTGATGCCAGGCTCAGCGAGTTGAGTGTTGATGCGGCTGCAGAAATGACGCAGGCTTCCATGCCATTACCATCTGTCAGTGATGTCCGTATGCCGGCTAGGAAGGTGGGGGGTGGGAAAGAACGCCGTTCCCTCGCATGGTTGATGGATGGCTGCTACGTCATCGGGGAGTGTCAGTGGTATGGGGTCGCCAGTGGGGTATCGTGACTAGTGATGTAGGTCACATCCGCATCCGCATCCGCATCCGCGGAACATCCGCACATTTTCTCGCATCCGCATACGCACCCGCTTCCGCACTTTGGACTGCGGATGTCGTGCGGATGTGGACCGTTGAGATAAAATGTCATTAATAAGCGGAAATTATCAAATTCTACTGTATTAATAGAACTAGTTCATTGTGCGCAAAAGTGATGCAAGCGACAAGACGAGAGGCTGTTCTTGTATGAAGTTACTCTCTTGCAACCTACTTAGATCCACGTTACAAAGCTAAGTTATTTTCACCTAGTACATTAGAACGAGTTAAATCATCACTTGGCAACTGCTTTGCCAAGTGATGATTTAACTCGTTCTAATGTACTAGGTAAAAATAACTTAGCTTTGTAACGTGGATCTAAGTAGGTTGCAAGAGAGTAACTTCATACAAGAACAGCCTCTCGTCTTGTCGCTTGCATCACTTTTGCGCACAATGAACTAGCTTCAATCTCTTGAATCTGTCGCTTCGACACCCACCAAAAGAATAAAAGTTTCAGTGACAGAACCAACACCTTCAACAAGCAAATCTATCACAGAATCTGTCTCTCAGTTTCTTGAGTCAAGCAGCAATGACGAGACCTACGCGATGTCAAAAGATGTAGTAAAAATGATCGAGAGCTATCACCAAGAAAAACGCCTGGCTGCATGTGATAATCCTATTAGTTGGTGGAAAAATACGCAGAATATCTATCCATACTTGAGTAAACTTGCAAGGAAACATTTAGCCTGTCCTCCAACAAACGTACCAAGCGAGAGATTATTTAGCAGTGCTGGATTAATATATGATGAAAAGAGAAACAGACTGGCAGCAGAAAAGGCAGAAAAATTAATGTTCCTTAAGCATAACCTTCCTATAATTAAGTTTGAACATTAAACGATGAACATCTTAGTTTACTTTATTTTAATTACTCATTTATAAATATGCCTAATAAAACTTTAAACTTAATATAAATAGTTATCAAGCTAATTAAAGATCTCTTTCTATAAAGGTGGAGGTTGGGGAAAGAGGTCGGTGGGGTGCATTTGAGTTGGGTTCACGTCCCGCATCCTGGTAACACAATTATGGTTTCTAATTGTGGCTGAAACTCAACAAAATATAACGAATTTATTTGCAGACGAATTCACTAATTGATTTCTATATTAGTTAGATGCTTGATATTATTTTATATGTTCAGAGAAAAGTACAGCAATTATTGTACAATTAATCAATTATACTACATTATAGCTACAGCTCTCTCTATATAATAACTTATTATATACGTTAAACACAACAAATCTCGAATATATCCTAAAAAATAACGAAAATGTAGACATCCGCATCCGCATCCGCGGATGTTGAAATCAAACATCCTCATCCGCATCCGCATCCGCGGATGCGAAAAAAATGACATCCGCTACATCACTAATCGTGACCCCGTCAGCAGCTTTGTGTTTCGCGCCTGGTACGTGGATCATCCGGAAGCGGTACCTGAGGGTTTTTTCCTTCAAGTTTCTGAGGCGTGTATTAGATATGTCCTCTAGGGATCTGTCACCAAACACTTTGAGGAGAGGTTTGTGGTCCACTGCAATTATTAGGTCTTCGCATCCCAGCACGAAGTACCTCGCCTTGTCAAGGGCATCGGCGACAGCAAGTGCTTCTCCTTCTACTGGTGCATAGCGGGACTCAGCTGAGGTAGTGAATCTACTGCCGACCAATGTGACACGCCATCCAGTATGGCAGCAGAAGGGTTCGACTCGTGTACAGGTGCAGTTTCTGAAGTAGCCAGTAGCCGATGCCTGTTTTCGACCAGTCTGTGGCGAAGCATGTGGGCTTGGTTTTGTCAAAAATTTTAACGCCCTCCTCTATTTCTGTGATGATGACATCCTTTGATTCTTCGAAGATGGTTTCCAATTCGTCATCCCACTTGAAAGGTGTTCCTGGCTTCAGAAGTAGGCGGAACGGCTGCATCCTCTTGGCCATGCTGAAGGCATACGACACCTGGTTGATGAGGCCGAACCATGATCGAACGTCGGTGATGTTCTTTGGAGATGAAAACTCTAGGATTGCTTTGAGGTATTTTTTACAGGGTCGGACACTGTCAGATGTGATCTCGAAGCCTGCAAATTCAACCTTGTCCTGACAGAACACAAACTTGTCGGGGTTCAGTGTGATTCCGTGTCTGCCGCAGGTGTCAAGCCACTGGGTGGCCTGGAAGAAGTTCTCCTCCACTGTGTCTGACCAGAGCAAGACGTCGTCAATGCACTTTGTATTGTTAGGGATGCTCGATACAATTTCGTCGTACCTTCTCGTGTAACCGTCACCAGATGCAATGTAACCCTGGGGAGCGGTTTTGTAACGGTAGCGACCCCAGGGCGTTATGAAGGTGGTCAAGTGGCGGTCTTCTTCACAGATTGGTACGCTGTGATATCCATTCCATGCATCAAACACTGTTTTCTTTTTGCCTTGCGGTACTGATCTGGCCTGGTGGAATGGCGATTGAGTGTGGTGTGTTTCGCGGGTGGCGTGAGCGTTGAGGGGTTGAAAGTCAACGGTACGCCTTGGTTTTCCGTTCTTTTTGGCGCACACCACCATTCTGTGACACCAGGTTACGGACTCACCAACGGGTACTGGTTCAAGGACACCCAGTCTGACGTCTTGGTCGAGGCCAGCCTTCACGTCCTCCTGCCAGTGGATTGGTACTGGGACGGGGGTGTGATGTGCGACTGGTTTGGCATTGGGGTCCACCATCAATTTCATTGGGGGGCCGTCCATCATGGGCAGCGCTTGGTGGTCACAAGTGTTGAAGGTGCTTGATTTGTAATAGTCCAGCAGGTATTCCTTGAGCTTTTGCTGGTTCGCCGCAACAGCGGGTAGCGGTAGCTCGATTGGAGGTGATGGAAGATGTTGGCGTCTTGGACAGTCACAGTTAGTTACAAGTCCGCTGTCACTGTGTGGCGTGCTGGCACTGTTGTTACAGTATTGTGCTGGATCCAGTTGGACTTCCCCCACTGTAGGGAATCTTCCCGAGATAATGCCGAGTGAAACGCATGCCTCTCTGCTGATGAAGAACTTGTCAGAAGAATCTGTCACATATGTTACCTGTCTCGTTTCTACTTGTTGGCCCTGTTCATCCTTGCCAGTGAGGCGAAGTATGGCTGCGCCAAGGATTTTGATGCCCTTGTTGTTGGCGGCGTGCATCTTCATGGTCACAGGGATGAGGTCAGACTGGAGAAGCCCGAGGCGGTGGATAACCTTGATACCGGTGAGGCAGCTCTGACAGCCTGTGTCTGCCATGGCAGGCAGTACCACGGTTTTTGGTTGGGCATAGAGGGTTGCCCCAAGCGCCTCGTAGTCTTCGGGGAGAGTCCTGACTGTCAGGTTGATGTGTGGCTGTGGTTGTGAGTTCTCCTTGATCCACATGTCCGATAGTTCATTGTAAATGTGATAGTCGAGGGCGGTTGCTCTTTTCTTATGTGGCTCGGAAGTGTTGCTTGTGGCGCAGAGAAGATCAAATACCGCACCTTCGCACTCATCAGCTTTATTAGGAGTGGCTGAAAGGCTCTTGTCCTTGTCTTTGCTCCTGCATACGGATTCCCAATGGCTGTCGCGCTTGCAAATTTTGCATTTGTGGTTGTACGCAGGGCAATCCTTCTTGCGTATGTGGACTGGGGCTCTTCTGCCGTGTCCTTTCTCACCACAATATGAACAAGGGGCATTTTTGTCTTGTGGGGGTATTTGCTTACTTCTCCTGTATGTGCTGCCTGCGGCTTCCACGGCATGGGAGTCCAGCAGTCGTGATGCTGAGCGCTTGCCTGCTTCCTTCGCCTCGACAAACTGAAAGACGTCTTCCAGGGTCATCTCCTGGTTACTGTTGCCGAGGAGTTCCAGTTGTATTTCCGGGTCAGCAATTCCGCGGGTAAGGACGTCGCGAAGGATGGGGTCAGTGTAATTTACGTTGTTGTTGCAGCTTGGGCATTCAACAAGAAATTTGCAGACTCCGGCCTGACCACGAAGACGGGCTCCAAAACTGCGCACAGTTTCGTCGCGGTCTTGTCGCATATTGTGTAGGGTAACCCTGGCTACCATGGTGTTCTCCTCTCGGACAGCTAGTTTCTTGATTGCAGCAAGGACTTCATCTTCGGTTTTGTTTGTTAGGCTTCCACCTACGGATCTTGTCAAATCTTTGCGGAGTGAATCGTCGCAGCATTCAAGTAGTTGTACCACTTTGTCCCTACCAGTGATTTTTGTAGCTTCCGCATAATCTGTCCAACGCGACGTAAAATATGTCCAGTTTTCACTGGTACGTGCAGCCGAAATGGTTGGCCGTCTTACTTTCTCAACCTTTGCAGAGACTGTCGGGCGGGACATGGGTCGTGCAGTGGGCTGTTACAAGTGCGGCTACAATGGCTGGGTCCAGGTCTGCTGTGACATAGGTACAACCTGTGATAGGATATTCTACGGCAGGCATTGTGGATAGCGTTTGTTGAAGTTGCTTAATTAGGTTGGGGTGGTTGACAGTTGCTTGAATTTACCACGTATGTAGACTTATTTTATTATTTATTTAATTAATCAGTCATTTGTACCTAAGACCGTTGTCATAAATGAGAACCAACTCTTTGTAATCATTTATTTATTTATATAAAGTCAAACAATGACAACGGTCTTCTGAAAAAGGAATAAGCATAATAAGTAATCACTTGAATAAAACATAAACATAATCATTGTCCTCTAGGAATGATGTTTTAACCAAACTTTTGCTGTAGAGTTGGTATGAAGAGTGAGCTTTTCGACAAAAATCTTAGTTTAAATAGCCGTCATGTCTCTAAGATGCACTACAGAAATATCATAGTTTCAGGTTAGCACATGATTTCAATTCGGTGTGTACGATTCCAGGCAATGCGTATTTTATCTAATGATTCGCAACAGATTTCATAGCTTGTTAATGAGAAAAACCGATTGATTTTTTATATTTGTATCCAGTTATCTTTGTAACGAGGATATTTAGGTCATTTCCCTCAATGTACAAATATGCAACAACTAATATTCGTTGCATTCTGAAATGAACTAGAACGTATTTTAATTTGAAATCCTCTACTCATATGCACGATAATTACGATACGCTGTTAAAATATGCGCACTAGAAACTGTTGGGAATAATAATATATTAACACCCTATAACATTCGTGTTCAGAAGTCACAATTCTGCTCCATTCACCGTTGAGATGTTGAATTTCTAAAGAGACCAAATTAAGATTAATGAGTGTTCGAGTGTACAGAATATATAGTCATATACACCCTTCATTTTGGAATATTGCTTACAAGTAAATTTTCAGATTGCTCGTAAATTGTAGATTAAAAATTTTAGATCCCCCATTAAACGAAGCTTCGTTTTCTGTATGAACACGTATTGGGAAAATTGGTATTTTATGCTGCTTAGGGATAACGGAACTAAATTAAATTAATGGTTCTATTACACTGCCCAACACCAATTTTGCTGATTTAATTCTAACACCTGTTTTTAGGTAACTTTGGTGTGCTGATTTAAAAAATCACCTTAGTTTTTGCCTATCACGTCAGGTTTTCGAGCAATCAAATACGGATATTTTGGAGATATCGCATTTTGGCAGGGTTATGCCCAATTTTTTTTCTTTTCAAAAAATAAGTTTTTACATACTCAGAATCAGCATGGAAAAGTAAACAATTGTGCAGGGAGTGAACTTTAATATACAATGGTAATATTGACACATAAAGTGATTAAAAGTGTTTAAATAAGCAAAAAATGAATCCATATTAAAGCAAGCACGGGACCAGTTTTCTTAACATTGTCTTTTTCTTGTTTTCTTACTTTTCAGTGCTGATAAATTTTCTCTTATAGGACTTCCTAGAATGAGAGATGTCAAGACAATCTCTTTGCAGGCTCCAGCAGTAGTCAGCCATCATATGGGTATCCCATCTTCCTTGGTATCGTTCTTCCATCACTTTGATATCTTGGTGGAACCTTTCACCTTGCTCTTCACTAACATCACCAAGATTTTCTGGAAATTTATCCAGATGACTGTTGAGATAGTGAACTTTAATGCTCATGTTGCAACCCAACTGCTGAAAGTTTACAAGTAACGTCACTAGCGGAACCGGCTGCTCTCACTCAGCCAATGGGAAATCTCTCTCAGATCATGACGTCACGCTCACACCTGGGGAAATCACAGATACCCAAGATTTTAATATGTTGTACATGACCTTTAGATTTAATGCACAGATTTGCGTATTCCACAGATAAAATTTTAACAGCAAAACAGCTGTTAACAGGTCTCAAAAATCATCAATTTTGATAAGCGCCCTTCATGGATCACCCAAAATAGGCATATCGCATTGCACGAAAACCTGATGTGATGGACAAAATCTAAGGTGATATTTGAAATCAGCACATCGATATTATCCAGAAACAGGTCTTAGAATTAAATCAGCAGCAAAAATATTTTTTTGTTGGGCAGTGTTATTGTTAATCAATTATTTATCATATCTTACGTATTTCTTACATTTTAAAATAACCACGCGTTTCTAGAGATTATAGTTTTCCTTTTAATCCGATGGATATAATATATTTCGCGATTAATTTCCTAAACACTCCACATTATAAAATTACTTCTGATTTAAAATTTGTCGTATAAATGAATTCGTGTTATCAAGCGCATAATTCAAAAGAAAATTAACTATTCGAAAAGAAAATAAATTAATTAGAAACAAATTACTGATTTTCTTTCTACATTTTTTAGTAAAAATATTTATTTAAAAATATATTCTTCAATTTCACGTTGGTATGATACAGTGTTTTGTATTCAATTTGATGCGTTGAAAAAGGTTGCGTGCTTAAAGCTTCTACCTCTGAATATGAATACATAATAATGGCTAAGTACTAGGGGCACTCAATATATTTTGCCTCACCCTTTTTTCTTAGCTTAATAATAGGTCATGTGGCTGATATGTTTTTTGGCCCGTAAGTTTGAACCTCCCATCCTTGTATAAAACAACTTTTAAACGCCCTTCTATAAAACCGATGGTTAACGCAGTTTCGAAAAAGGCGTCTGACACTGATGTGCGTCGTAAACAGAGAGCTGTTATCGAGTTCTTAACCGCAGAGAAGGAAACAGTTGAAAATATTTACAAACGTCTAAAAAGCGTTTACGGAGATGCTGTTTTTGATAGAAGCACAGTTGGACGCTGGTCTAAACGTGTGAGATTATCGGAGAGATGGAGAGCCAGCCTCGATGATGAGCCACGCAGAGGTCGCCCGGCATCGGCTGTCACATCTCACACTGTGCAACATGCAAACAGCATCATTCGATGCTAGGAATTAGTGAAGGAAGTGTGACTACGATAATTCAGCAACTGGGATACTCAAAAGTGTGATTACAGTTTGTTCCTCGCGAACTGACTGAAGATCAGAAAGCCCAAAGAAAAGAAATGGCTTCTGAGTCGTTGGTTCGATACGAAACAGAAGGGATGACTTCCTTTCACGAATTGTGACGGGATGAGACTTGGGTATACCACTTTGAACCTGAAACAAAACACCAATCCATGGAGTGGCATCACGCAGACTACCCACGCAAGAAAAAGTTCAAAATGGCTCCCTCTGCAGGAAAGGTTATGGCCACCATCTTCTAGAACAAGAAAGGGGTGATTCTGGTGCACATTATGAAGAAAGGACAAACAATCAACTCAGAGGCATATATTGCTATTTGCTACCCTACAGAGACTCCAGAGACGTACCAAGCGAGTTCGACCTGAGAGAAAAATGGAAGACGTCCTTCTTTTGCACGATAACGCAAGACCACACAACAGTTTGCAAACAAGAAAGGCCATCACAGAAATGCGCTTGACTGTGTTACCCCATGACTGTGTTACCCCACCCTCCATACAGCCCGGATCTGGCACTTTCAGACTTCCATTTGTTTGTGCCAATGAAGGATACTATTCGTGGAAGAAAGTTTCAGAGTGACGATGAGGTTGTTGAGGAGGTTAAGAGGTGGCTCCAGCGGAACCCAGTGGACTTTTATCAGCAAGGAATAAAGGCCGTTGTTTCCAGGTAGAGGAAAGCCATAGAAAAGGATGGAGACTATGTGGAAAAATAAAATCTTGTAAAAAGGTATTTAACTACTTGTGTACAAAATTTCTGGAGCTTAGAAGGAAACTTGAAAAGAAAAAAAGATTGGGTGAAATATATTAAGTGGACCTCGTAGATAATTTCAGGCAATTAATTAATTATGGTAACAATAATAATAATAACTTTCTCTTTACAGATGAAGCGTTAAAGAAACTTATATATTCATTATTATTCATTAGTTTGAAGACTAATAGGGTGGTACACTTATGTGGCAAGATTACAGAATGAGTTGCCAATTGTAGTTGTCGTAGTTAAAGTGAGGGAGAAGAATTATACATTTATTTTCAATAAGTTTTACAAATGTATACATATATATAATAATAATAATGAATAAGCTTAACAGATGTGTATATATATATATATATATATAATATTTAGGAGAAATCCAATGACAAGGAGAAATGTAAATGCCATGAAAAGTCTTCTTTAATGCGCAACGTTTCGAGCAATAACGTATACAATGGAAACTGAGCAAAATGGCTCCCTCCCCTTCTTAGATCTTTTAATTTCGAAAAACGGTGATTCTATTACTACATCAGTTTACAGGAAACCCACTTTCACTGGTTTGGGCATGAATTTTTTTAGTTTTACTGATTTCAACTATAAGATGTCTTGTATTAAAACTCTCCTGTTCAGAGGATATAATTTGACCTCTAATTTTACCTTACTTAATGATGAATTTAATAATCTAAGATCATACTTTACTAATAATAGTTTTCCTGTTCAATATGTAGACAAACTAATTAGATCCTTCTTAAATAATGTTTATAGCCCTCACTTCCATGTATTACAGTGCCGAAGGATATAAAATATTTCTTGGTACCTGAAATGGGTCCTTTGAATAAGGAATTTAAGCTTAAATTTACAAAATTGTTAAGGAAATTTTTTTATCATACTGATTTCCGCATCATATTTATTAATAAAACGTCTTTAGGTAGCTTTTTCTCAGCGAAGGATCGAACCCCTGACTCGTTGCGTAGCGGTGTTGTATATTTATTTACCTGCCCCAGGTGTCTCCTTGGGAATTACATCGGCAGCACTGTTCGCTCTCTCAGGGCTAGATTTTATTCGCATATGGGAATAAGTGGCCGAACAGGTAAAATTTTAAAAACTAAGAAGCCTCGAGTATTCGTGAACACAGCATTAAATGTAAAATTGATGTCACTTTAGACAATTTTAAAATTCTTGGTTGTAATACTTGTCCCAACTCACTAAGAATTTTAGAATCCTTTTCATTAAAGCATTGTCCCCTAGTCTGAATGTTGACTCATCGCCGTCCCTCTCAATTTGCTATGATCCCTCCTCCTTCCCCAATTCCTTATAATCCCTCCTTCCCCAATCGCCCTCGCCATCTCTCGTGTTTCCCGTTCTTGTCTCTGCTCAAATTAGTCAGCCTCGGATACTGCTGTAAGGTAGATAGTCCATTGTTCCAGTGTACTATTGGTAATTTTTCCAGTGTATTAATTTCACATTTACTATATGTATTTAAAACTACATTATATGTATTTAAAAATAACTTCTTAATTTTTATATGTAAATCTGTATAACTTAGAATTTAACCCTCTTTTCTCAGTCTTTTAAAATTTGTCTTTACGAATAGGTTATAGAAATTTTCTGTTTTGTTTTTCATTCAATATTGATTTTAATTTCACATTGTTATTAAACAGCCTGAAGATGAGCGTATTGCTCGAAACGTTGCGCATTAAAGAAGACTTTTCATGGCATTTACATTTCTCCTTGTCATTGGATTTCTCCTAAATATTAAATTGAAGCTCTGTAGAAGCAACCCGCATGATTATATATATTCAAGGTATGGACAAGATGGCCTCAGGGCTTATCGCCATGTTTGGAAGACTTCACGAAAGTTTCTCAAGTCAAAACTGGACTGTTATTTTCTTGAAATGTGTCGGACTTGCAGGATTTTCCCGAAATTTGTTTACTTCAAACTCTACCGTGATAATCTATATGACTCTGAATTTTATCAATCGTCCCTGGAATATTTATTAAATAATGAAATTAATTATAAAATCAAAATATCAGATTCGCATAACAAGTCTCTTGGGCATTATATAACTACTCTTAAAAATACCTTGTCGTTGTTGGACTATTTATTAATAATTTCTCTTGTACAACGTGAACTAGAAAAATTTCACTCTACCATCTTGGAAACACATGAACGTAAGTTAAAGGCTTTGGGAATGAATTCACCAAATTTTTTCAATTCAGAGAAGGTAATTTCGAATCTTTCTAGTTACACACTCTCCCCTCGGGAAAAGTTTTTACTGTCACTTGGTTTGCAATTTAAGCTTCCGTTGTTTCAAATATATAAGCCTTCGTTTTTTCTTTACTTTGAAAAATTTTTCAATGGCTTGAAAAATGTTCCCCATGTGGGGGATTTCAATAATTTCAAATGTCAGTTCTCAAATTTAACTCAAGAATTTTTTCTTAAACTTAGAAATCTTAAATTTCAATCTTTCATATTTAGGAAGAGTGATTTGCAGTGTATTAAGAATTTGGCAAAGAACCAGGAGATTGTTGTGACTAGACCAGACAAGGGTAACGGAGTGGTTATTTTGAATAAATCGGACTACATAAACAAAACTAATGAAATCCTAAGTGATCTTACTAAATTCAAACAAATTCTAGAACCTGTAAATAAAGTCATTGTAAGGTTAGAAGACCAGGTTAATAGATTTCTGTCACGACTAAAGTCCTTAAAGATAATAAAAAATGATACTTACTCTCAGTTGTTCGCATCTGGTGCTAATCTTGCTCAATTATACTGTCTGCCTAAAATCCATAAAGCTGGAACACCTCTCCGTCCTATTTTAGCTTCGTATAACTTACCCACCTTTCAATTGGCAAAATTTGTTGTTCGTCTCCTGTCCCCCTTTGCGAAAAATGCTTACACTATAAATAACTCGTTTGAATTCCAAAAAGACCTCCTGGTAAAAACTTCGATTCAAAAAAGTTTTTTGTCAGTTTTGATGTAAAGTCACTTTTCACAAATGTACCTGTATCTGAAACTATTGCCATTATTTTAGATAGGGTTTTTAGCTCAGTTGATAATTTTCATGGTTTTTCATTGTCTCATTTGAAGGAACTTTTAGAATTGGTCTTCAAACAATGCTATTTCACTTTCAACAATAAGGTTTACCAACAAATTGATGGGGTAGGGATGGGATCACCAGTCGGACCGTTAGCAGCTGACTTTTTTATGACTCATTTAGAAAGTGTAATTTTTAGACAATCTCCCACTCATCTCAAGCCAATTTTCTATCGACGCTTCGTTGATGATTCGATAGCAGTCTTTGATAATGCGGTACAAGCGCAACAATTCTTTAACTTCCTAAATTCTTTGCACCCCAATATAACGTATACAATGGAAACTGAGCAAAATGGCTCCCTCCCCTTCTTAGATCTTTTAATTTCGAAAAACGGTGATTCTATTACTACATCAGTTTACAGGAAACCCACTTTCACTGGTTTGGGCATGAATTTTTTTAGTTTTACTGATTTCAACTATAAGATGTCTTGTATTAAAACTCTCCTGTTCAGAGGATATAATTTGACCTCTAATTTTACCTTACTTAATGATGAATTTAATAATCTAAGATCATACTTTACTAATAATAGTTTTCCTGTTCAATATGTAGACAAACTAATTAGATCCTTCTTAAATAATGTTTATAGCCCTCAACTTCCATGTATTACAGTGCCGAAGGATATAAAATATTTCTTGGTACCTGAAATGGGTCCTTTGAATAAGGAATTTAAGCTTAAATTTACAAAATTGTTAAGGAAATTTTTTTATCATACTGATTTCCGCATCATATTTATTAATAAAACGTCTTTAGGTAGCTTTTTCTCAGCGAAGGATCGAACCCCTGACTCGTTGCGTAGCGGTGTTGTATATTTATTTACCTGCCCCAGGTGTCTCCTTGGGAATTACATCGGCAGCACTGTTCGCTCTCTCAGGGCTAGATTTTATTCGCATATGGGAATAAGTGGCCGAACAGGTAAAATTTTAAAAACTAAGAAGCCTCGAGTATTCGTGAACACAGCATTAAATGTAAAATTGATGTCACTTTAGACAATTTTAAAATTCTTGGTTGTAATACTTGTCCCAACTCACTAAGAATTTTAGAATCCTTTTCATTAAAGCATTGTCCCCTAGTCTGAATGTTGACTCATCGCCGTCCCTCTCAATTTGCTATGATCCCTCCTCCTTCCCCAATTCCTTATAATCCCTCCTTCCCCAATCGCCCTCGCCATCTCTCGTGTTTCCCGTTCTTGTCCTCTGCTCAAATTAGTCAGCCTCGGATACTGCTGTGTAAGGTAGATAGTCCATTGTTCCAGTGTACTATTGGTAATTTTTCCAGTGTATTAATTTCACATTTACTACATGTATTTAAAAATAACTTCTTATGTATTTAAAAATACTTCTTAATTTTTATATGTAAATCTGTATAACTTAGAATTTAACCCTCTTTTCTCAGTCTTTTAAAATTTGTCTTTACGAATAGGTTATAGAAATTTTCTGTTTTGTTTTTCATTCAATATTGATTTTAATTTCACATTGTTATTAAACAGCCTGAAGATGAGCGTATTGCTCGAAACGTTGCGCATAAAGAAGACTTTTCATGGCATTTACATTTCTCCTTGTCATTGGATTTCTCCTAAATATTAAATTGAAGCTCTGTAGAAGCAACCCGCATGATTATATATATATATATATATATATATATATATATATATATATATATATATATAGAGAAAGTGGATAGTTAGAGGTGAATAAAGAGGTATGACGGTTGAACGCTTGAACAGCAGCATACCCGATTGATAGAATAAATTATTCTTAATTAGGAAAGGCATAAGTTACTCACAATAATGAAAATAAAATTTAATTTATTTTAATTTTATGTAATATTTCTCTCGATCTAATTTCATACCTTACAAACATTAATTGAAAAATTGTTTAGGAAATAAACTGTAATTATCCTGATTTTCGCTCTTCATAACTTCTGTATTTAAAATGCAATAAAAAACACGCGTGCGCTACATGGTATAATGCTAATAAAAATAGCCTTCGGGAATACAACACAACTTGTTGTATGATGTTTGTTTTGTTTTTAAGTTTTTATTTTAAGATTTTCTTTTGGTCACTCTTTGTATATATTTTTTATTTCAGTCTGTTGCATGAGAATATTGCTCACCTGCATGCCCAAATATCTCTTCCTTGAACGCGACCAGAAGTGATGTGATTTAAGATTAAAACGTTACGGGTTCAACGAAACCGGACGCGGTGCTGAGGCACGGTGGCGGGACGCTCCGTGAAAAGAGTCATGAAAATTTTTTTCTCCTCAACTCAATTTAGCCTTAAGCTAGGGTAACCCCTCTCTCAAATACATTTCGTTAGCGAATGTTTGTTTGTTTGTTGGTTTTCTTTCTTTTTCTTTTCCTTTTTTGTTTTTGTTTTTCTTTGTTTTTATTTCTGTTGTTTTTGTTTTGTTTTTCTGTTTTGTTTTTTTTTTTAAACTTTCAAATACTTATGAAGGACCGTGACGTGAAATGTACCTCATAAAGGAAGGCGAGGATTTGAAGGGGAGGGGACACCTCGAAGGGGCCCCTTAAGGGGCAAACCTATAAATGACCCTTATGAAAGACGTTGAAGCCTCGTAAACGGAGGTCAGGAACTTAAGAGAGGGGGGGCTCCCCCTCATAAACAGTGGTGAGGGCCTCTAGGGGGCCCCTCTATGGGTAGGGTTGTAAAACACCCAAATTCAGTCTCCCCAAATGCTAATATACTACATACTACATTTACATCAATGCTAAAAAGGGCTGTGAAAACTGCCTCGAAGACAATGAAATAGCAATATAGAACTACAACATATACAGAGCGAAAATTTGCTAGGAAAGGAGAAGGATGTTGCATTTACATGAAAAACACATTCATGGGTGAATTGAAGTTAAGAAATCAAACAGCACAGCTGAAATTCATCTTTTAGAAGTAAAAGAACTGAACCTAATCATTATGAACGTGTACAGAACATCAAACACCACAAAAAGTTAATTCCAAGTCATTAGAAATGAACGAGAACACATTTAAAAATCATTCAAAATCCCAGCACCAAATATTTTAATTCCATTCATAACATGGAAGAGAAATGATAAAGTTATATGTGTTGAGAAGTTTAATGGGAACATTAAAAATAATATCTAATAATTCCATTAGATATTATGGAACATTATACACTTACCCAGGAAATCTGAAGAGCGACGAGAAAAGGGAACGTTTTCGATTTAATTTTAACACATAACAATAATATAATAATGGGCAAAAATGTAACACCCACAAATATCTCTGACCACAGTCTAATCGATATGCAATTAAAGTCAGCCACCAGGGGACCAAACACGCATCCTAGAAAATCAGAAGGAATATCTGAAGGTCTGAATATGAAAGTGTAAATGAGAGTTGCTATTTATATATAATACAGGGTGTTTCAGGTTGACCCTAGAAATATGGAAATTGGCCGAATTTAGTATTTGGTATTTGAAGTTTGTCATAGTAATTCCTACCTACTTGCTTCAAATTCCGCCAATTTCCATATTTCTAGGGTCGACCTGAAGCACCCTGTAGAAATGAAACTAAACCCATATTGCTGAACCATGTTCCAAGGAGATAAATAAGAAAACGTAGCAAGCTCGAGAAAATAATGAGGACATTATTTAGACAGCGGACAAAATCTTCACAGATGCAGAAATGAAGCAGGGAGACTCAAACTAAAGAAAAAATTTTGCGAAATGAAACAAACGAGGAGGAAAACAAAGGTAGCCAAGAAAATAATGAATAACCCAAAATACTTCAACACGTTTGCAAAAACAAAAATGCAGTGTAAAGAGAGTATTGGTCCTTTAAAGAATCGAGCGACCGAAAAAATGAGCGAACTTCTTAAGGAACAATTTAATTCTGCGTTTAGTACCCCTAAATCTGAGAAAAAAGTAGGAAACAGAGCAATGCGTGAGAATTATCGGCCAGTAGCTCTCACCTCCAACCAGATAAAGTACTTCGAACGGGTAATTAGAAGCAAAATTACTGTTTACCAACAAGTGAAATATTTATTCAATCCGAAACAACATGGCTTCAGGGTTGGAAGATCCTGCCTTTCACAGTTGTTAGACCACCAAGAGAAAAACATTGTGTCGAGGACAAAAACGTAAATGTAATATATACTGATTTTGTTGAAGCCTTCGATAAATGTATGGAATTGTAGCACACTAACTTAAGACTGCAGGAATTACTGAAAAGCTTGGACGAAAGCTATTAATTTTCTGATTCAAGGAACACAAAATAGTGGTAGGAAATGGAGTCAAATTTGAAGTCTTAGAATCTGTCAGTTCTGTCCGACAAGATACAGTATTCATTCCCTTCCTCTTTATGATAATGATTACAAACATTGACGCAGATATTAGCAGCTGTATCGTATCATGTTTCGCGGATGACAGAAAGATACGCAAGTAAATATGAAACGGTTACAGTGGTGCTCATAAGTATTTACACAGAGAAATATTTCAGTTATGTTTGTCCGTATCTTTTGTATCAAGCATAGGACAGTTATGAAAAGTTTCCGTTTGTTTCTAAAAATGTAAAACATAAAAAAAATAGTTTATCTCCAACGTATAATGTAAGACATCAAAGAATTTAAGAAAAATAAAACAATGTTAAAATACAAAAGTTTTCGTACATTTACTTACAAAATTATTTAATACTTTGCGTGTCCAACTTTGGTTTGAAGAATTTAAAATTTCTCTCAGTAGTTGACTGGTTATTGATTAGAAACTGTTGGCAATTCTGAATTCTAGAATTTTCCCTTTGAATCTTCATGGAAGACGGATAACTGTACAAGCCATTGGTAAGCAATGGGTCTTCAGGGTAAAGAGCTGTCTATAGATATTAAGAGATCTGTTATTACTCCACACGAGTCTGGAAAAAGTTATAGGAAGATAGGAGAGAAACTTCGAGTTCCATTTACGACGGTTGCTGCAGTTATAAAGAAATGGAAAGGCTCTAGATCATTCTAAACTATACCAAGGTGTGGACGACCTTGGAGGTCCGGTGCTAGTGTCTCCGAGCAACTGATACAATGAGAAAACGGACGGAAACAGACCTTGCAAGATTTCAGAACGTTCAGTTAGACCAGTGGTAGGCAATTATTTCGATTGTGGAGCCAATTAAAAAGGTTGGGCTACAATCGCGAGCCAGATAACATCACAAGAATAGAATTTGTAAATAATTACAGCTTAAAGTAGAATTCACCTAGTATATATATATATATAAAAATATATATATACATGATGAATAAAACCACGAAGGGAAAAGAAACACAAAGGGGTGCTCAAGCGCTTTCGTCTAATGACATCCTCAGGATGCGCTTGAGCACCCCTTTGTGTTTCTTTTCCCTTCGTGGTTTTATTCATCATAAATATTTTTCACGTGTCACTTTCGTGAAATAATTTTTCATATGTATATATATATATATATAAAACGAGCTCTTAAACATTTCCAGTTAGTGGTTAGCAGTGCATGTGAGAAACTGACAAAAAAATTTATAGAAATATTTTATACTATTTTAATTTTAATTATTTATAGAATTTTAGAAAGTTTGTTGATAATTTCCCTGCATTTGACCTATTTCCTTGAAAATTTCCCTGAAGAAGTTTGTATAGTTTTGATTAACTCTTTACGTCAGATGTTGCCTCTAGTTAACTTTTTAAATACACGCATTTAGACTTAACCCTACAAAAAGGTTCGGCGTTAAAGGGTTAAATAGTAAATGCACGTGGACGTTTTGTCGCACGACAGCTTCCAGGCCGTTTTATTAATAACTTAGTGTCGAGGGAGAGGGCAGGATTAAATCTTCTGAAGTGACAGGAGGAACGGAGTTCCAGAACTTCCTGTCTCCTGCCTAACGTCACCCCCAACGGAGTACTTCCGTGGTCCATTGGTGTCAACAATCTCCTCCAGTGAGGAGAGTGTCTGCAACACCTTTGCAAGATATGGGAGGTGCGAATACGTTACCACCACCATCAAAGGAACCTGACAGGTGAGTAGACGAAACCAGCAACAAAGAGGGCAACAATTTTTTAAATGTAGCCAATACAGTTCAACTATTGAATACCATCCAGCAAATACAAAACCAACTGACAAATACAGGGATCCGAGAGCCGTACAGAAGGCATACAGAAAAACATTACATGCGATATAGGGACAACGGGTATCGAAACAGATAAAGATAGGAAAATTCTCGGAGAATCACAAGACACCGAATCCGGCACTACAGTTGGAATCGGAAACACAAGTATGTAAAAACGAAAGGAAAAAAATAAAAATTATCCAAGCCAACATTCAGGTCCTTAAATCAAACAATTCCCCGGAAAAAGTTTTATACCTGAAAGGACTCATGCAAGAAACCGGAGCAGATTTTGCATGCCTTACGGAAACCCATCTAAAGGACTGCCACGCGAACTGAGAAAACTGTGAATTCTCTATTGACAAAAAAAGAAATAAATATTGACAACTATAACATCCTCCGAACCGACAGAACAGTGAGACGACCTACATACCTTTCGCTATTTACACACGCGAAAGGTATATAGCACAGATGACTAAAAGTACTTCAAACAGCTACGTAGAATGTGGAGCAGCAAAAGTTCAAAAATTAAATATGGAACTAATTGTAATGTACAGACCCCTGAACACGCCATCCTCAAAATTCTAAGATTCCATTACAGAGGTGAGAAACTAGGTAAAAGATCTACATCCTCCAACCCCAAATATTTTTCACTGTAGTGATTTTAATTTTCCATTCATGAAATATAAAAGAATATTAAAAAATATATGTATACACCAGGACAAGGGAGGCACACGGCAAGACCAGGAGCAGGTAAAAATGCTACTAGTTCTAGCTGATGAATTTACGTTAACAAGAAATAAAAGAAAACAGAAGAAAAAACAACTGACTACATTTGGTATTCACAAACAACAGCAACCTAATTGATTTTAGTGCGAAACTAACACACACACACAAAACACCCACAATCCCTGACTTCACGGCGATCCGTCATGATCGGGGTCCACGGGGTGGACTCATCGCTTACATACGTAGAAGCATTAGCTACAATGATGCCACCCAAAACATTACAAACACAATCCAAGCAGATAACACGATAGAAATACAGGCAGTTAACATTAAAACACGGCCAAAACACAACACCACACTCATCAACATTTACTTCCCACCAGATAGTTCACCTCAGGTGCCAGCCAGTGACAATCCACAGTTACACAATCTGGCCTCTCTCACTAATGTCATCTTAGGAGGAGACTTCAACGCTAAAGACACTAGTTGGTACCTGTACAACCAAAGCAATAACAGAGGCGCCAACATAGCCACACAACTAAACAGCCTCTTCATTCTTAACAATACACACATACCACATGAAGCAGGATATTCAAACTCCCCCACAGACATAACGTTCTGTTCCCCCTCACTAGCAACACACACACACACACTGGAGAACAGAAAAACAACTGTCATCAGACCACCTGCCCATCATCATTACAACACGTTTTACACTCTGCCCCCAACAGCCTTATGCACACTTACAGAAATTACAAGAAAGCTGATTGGGAATATTTCAAAATACAGACTGAAGAACAATTGACCACATTAAACAGCACACCCATCATAAACATCAATACAGCACTCAAGACATTCAATCAGATCATCAATAATGCAAACAAATACATACTCAAGGGCAACATTAGGAAATACAACCCATATTACACTAGGGCAGGGGTGGCGAACCTTTTTACAGTCGCGTGAACACCAAATATATATATATATATATATATATATATATATATATATTATAACAAATTATAAACATTAAGTCTATTATTTTATACTCATTTTTTGGATAACAATTTCTATGCTTAGGCGTGCCAGGCAAATTTGATCCCGTGCCAAAATGGGCATGCGTGCCATAGGTTCGCCACCACTGCACTAGAAAAATAGCCCACCTCATAAGGCAACGTAACACCCTCAAACATAAAACAGAAACACCACACACAGAAGCCATAAAACGGCAGATACAACAGCTCAACACAGAAATAAACAACAAACTTAAGGAAAAACAAACAGAAACATTTAGGGAATTCAAAACAACACTAAACCACTCCACAGATACATCAACACTCTATTATTCCTAACATATGGAAACAAGATAAAATTATTACACTACTCAAACAAAACAAAAATCCAACAGAACCAGCTTTCTATAGAGCAATTACTTTATGATGCACACCTTCCAAAGTAACAGAAAGACTAATCTCACAAATTACCAACCCACACATACCACTATCGCCTACTCAACATGGATTCAGACCTCACCACTCGACCACGACATTACTCACTAACCTCACGCAGCACATCATGGATGGCATCAACTCCAGACGACCAGCTCAACGTACGCTATTAGCAACAATATACATTAGTAAAGCATTTGATGCTATCCCACGCTTCCCTCTCATAACCAAAATACTCAACACTAACCTGCACAATAACACCAAAAGGTGGCTGAGCAACTATCTTTCAGGAAGATACTTACATATCACATTTAATGGCAAGTCATCCAAAAACAAGCTTTTCCCGAACGGGGTCCCTCAAGGCTCTGTTCTCTCACCAACACTGTTCAACTGATATATGCATGACATTCCAACACCCATAGATAACAAGCTTACTTTATCATCATCTGCAGACGACATCACTCTAACATCCACCCACAACAACATCGACACCGCTACAAATAACCTACAAACATACATAAACAGTATACAAGACTCGCTCACACACAATAGACTCAAAGTAGTGCCCACAAAATCAACCATCACCTTGCTAACAAGCAACACAAAAGAACACCAGATAACTCCACAGCTTACACTAAACAACACTAACATGTCACACACTCACAGGACCAAAATACTTGGGGTTACATACAACACATCATTATCTTTTGAAAACCACATTCAGGACATTAAAAACAAATGTACGTCAAGACTTAACACGCTTACGGCACTAACAGGCACAAACTTTGGACACCAGCAGGAAACAACATCACTCATATACAAACAATATATTCGCTCAGTTATGGACTATGCTAGCCAATGCTGGGCACCCATTATCTCACACACATAAACACCTTACAGACAATACAAAACAACGCACTTCGTATCATTACAGGATGTACTGAAACAACACCAATAGAACACCTACACACAGAAACAAAAGTACTGAAAGTTAGGGAACATTTAGACATGAGGGGAACACAATTCATGGCAGCAGCGACAACTAACTCACAAAACCCTTGCCACTACATGT
This sequence comes from Bathynomus jamesi, assembly GCA_023014485.1. Lineage (NCBI taxonomy): Eukaryota > Metazoa > Arthropoda > Malacostraca > Isopoda > Cirolanidae > Bathynomus > Bathynomus jamesi. The sequence continues at coordinate 390,600 of JAJOZX010001404.1, read as the reverse complement.
ACAATCATGCACAACACCTTGCACCATTAAGGTAACACCAGAATCATATTATAACCAAATACTCCATTCCATATCACGCCCTACAGACATCACACAGTACAGAAAACAAATACACACACACATAACCCACAAAGCACTCGGTCCGAATGGGGTCCTAGGTGCGAAGCCGCCACTCATTGACAGGTCAGAGCAGCCTGAGCAGATCTGATCGAGTTAACTTAGTATGATTCCGACATCACCCCAACTTACAGAGATATAAACATAGACTAGACAACTCCACAGACGACACCTACCACCTGTGCCAGAACACACCACAAACAATTGAACACATTATGACAGACTGTACCGCTCTAGCATAACATAGAACACAACACAACATCACAAGTGCGCTGAACCTCTGGTCCACTCCGGAGAGAGCGATCGGTTAGCTGCGTCCTGTCGGCTTGCTCGATCAAGATGGGCTGATCGGCTAACCAACAACAACAACCTAATTGATAACATAGCAAAATCCCCAACTATAATATCGGATAACAACATTATTGAAATAACAACCAATATAAAAGCAACAGGAAAGGAAAGAACACGAACAACAAAAAGAAGCAAATTCGAAATTTTTAATTTTCACTCCAAAGCTATAAACTGGGAAGGTGTTGCATCCAGCATGGACGTAATAGATTATAAACCATCTTTGAAAAACGAAGACAGTGCTTTATCTGATGATCTAACAGAAGTATCTGAAATATTAAGAGCTCAGTACTAGTCATCTTTCAGTATCCCAAAAACTGACAAAATGATAAAACAGACTTCGACTTTACGACAGATGATATTACACAAGCTATAGGGAAACTAAAAGCACACTCAGCGGCAGTACAGGACAAATGGAATGCCACACTGATCAAAAACTGCAAGAATGCAATCGCTGAGCCCCTATATTGCATATGGAGACGATCACTAGACACAGGAGAAATACTTGGCATCCTGAAGAGCGCGAACATAGTCCCAATATATAAAGGAGATCGATTCGAGGCCAAAAACTATAGGCCAGTGTCGCTTACATCTTATCTCACTAAAATATATGAAAGAATAGTTACACAGAAAATCTGACTTTTTGGAAACTCAGAAAAAACTAAGTGATAATCAACATGGATTTCGGTCAGTCAGATTATGCCTATCACAACTAATGGAACACTACAACAATATTATTGATGCACTGGAAAGTAATGATGTAATAATATACACAGAATTTGGCAGTGTTCGACAAGTTTGACCATGGAATCATAATACATAAACTGAAATATATAGGAATAAGAGGAAAAGTGAGGAAATGATTATACTGTATAATTTCCTTAGTGAGCGGCGGCAAGTCTGTACGGTACAAGGAATATCTTCATCAGAATCAGAGGTCCTCAGCTCAGTACCACAAGGAACAGTATTAGCGCCACTACACTTCATAATCTTGCTAACTGACATAGATGAGGACGTTACCAGAGACAGCACAGTAACATCCTTTGCCGATGACACAAAGATCAGTAGCAAAATAAGAAACCAAGACATGAACAGACATGAACAGAATCTACACGTGGACGGAAGGCAACAATATGAAGTTTAACACTGACAAATTTCAACTCTTACGGTACGGAAAAAGAGAAGACCTAAAATCCATAGAATATTATACCCCAAATGGAGAGGAAATTCAGAGAAATTCTAGAGCAAAAGATTTAGGGGTTGTAATGACTGATGATGCGAAATTTCAAACACAAAATAAGATAGCAGTAAACAGAGCAAAGAGAATAAATGGGCAGATACTGAGAACCTTTAAACGAAGGGATAGGAATATAATGATTCCTCTACTGAAAACACTGATCATACCCAAATTGGAATACTGCTCTGTCCAGACATCCCCATATAAAAATGAAGACATTAGACAGCTAGAAGGGATTCCGAAAAGCTTCACAGCCAAGATCAATGGGTGCAAAGAACTAAATTACTGGGAAAGGTTACGTGAATTAAACCTATATTCACTGGAAAGGAGAAGCGCGAGATACACCATTATTTACACTTTGAAAATAATGGAGAATCTTGTCCCTAATCTTACTCTGAACCTTGTAACTCCCAAAACAACAGTGAAAAGTAGAAAATGAAGAGTGGGTCGTGTTCCCAAATTAAAGGCTAGACAGGGAACATCCTTAACCCTGAAAGAAAATAGTTTTGTTGTGAGAGGACCAAGACTGTTTAATCAGCTGCCCAAAGAGCTAAGGAACACGAGTGGTGTTGCGGTGGATATCTTTAAAAGAAGTTTAGACGCCTGGCTCAGAACAATCCCTGATGAGCCGGGCGTACCTGGCTATGTGAGGTGGCGAGTATAAGAATCCAACTCACTACTTCACCAGGCCAACTCGAGAGGAGGGGCGACAAGTTTGACCTTAGTGAAATGAGGAATCATCGCACAGAACATTTGAAAGGTTGAAAGGTATACGCTGAATAATCTTTTATGGTTAAAATATGGTGGTCCCAAAAATTTATACTATTATGTTATTTATAATATACGAGTATATATATATGTATATATTATATGATTTAGGTTTTCTATATTTACACTTACTGTATGATTTGTATTTTTTATTTAAGCCTGTTTTTCTTTAAACCACCTGATATAAATTTAATCCAAGGTTATATAATTTGTTATAGAGTCTTATTTCTCTGTCAATCCGTGTATGGGAATAATTGAAAACCCTTTTACAAAAATAATGTATTCATCAAAGATTTTAACTCTAAACCATTTAAAATGTAAAAAAAATGAAATTTTTGACAGTGATAAATTTTTGTTTACTTAGAGAAGACAATAATATTTCAATTAAGTAAACTGAACAAGCAATTTAAATTTGACTGCGAGACAATTTTAATCCACAATTGGTAGTTATTTCACTGAATACAGACGTATTGTAATATACAAGACCATTAAAAATGAATGAACCCATACATACTACAATTTTTCTATCTTTGCCCTATCTGGTTAATTGGCCATTTCAATTATAATGTATACCACCGTATTATAATATCTAATGCACACCTTCATTACAGTGTTTACCTACTTCCTTTTCGACAGTGGTAAATAATCCCTTCTTGTGGAATTTTACATCATAATACCGTATGTATTTTATTATACAGGGTGTACATAAAGTCAGGATCTATTTTTGTGAAGCACTTGGAAATTATATGGAATTCAATCATAAAATGATAAAGTGGTAACATTTATTAAATAATTAAGAGTAGGATTCGACGTGACGCCCATCAGTATCCCTGCACAGCTCAAATCGTTCCGCAGCATTTCTAAACACATTCTGGAGCATTTGCGGGGTTATGTTATCTGCAGCAGTTCGTACGTAAGTTTTCAAGACTCGTAATCTTCGTCTGATAAACGTGCGATTTGATAAAGCCCCATGCAAAGAAATCTAAAGGGGTTAAATCTGGTGATCTCGCTGGCCAAGGTCTGTTGCTTCCGCGTCCGATCCAGCGATTTGGAAAACGTCCATTTAGATAATTCTGAACAATTTTGGCATAGTGACAAGGAGCACCATCATGTTGATAGACGACGGTACTAACAATCCTATCCCCAATCAGCTGAGGTTCAAGGAATTGCTGCAACATGTCCAGATAAATAAGCCCCGTAACTGTAGCTTCAGCAAAGAAAAAAGGACCATAAACCTTAGATTTTGTTAAACCCATCCAGACATTAACTTTAGGTGAGTCTCTTTCCCAATTTTGGACGAAATCATTCGGTCTTTCATCTGCCCAAATTCGACAGTTATGGCGATTTACTTTTCCACACGTATGGAAAGTGGCTTCATTACTAAAGAGAATGTTGTCCATTAAATTATCACTCCAGATTTGTTCTACGAGATCAGCACACACAGCACTTCGTCGAGGGAAATCTTCCTCATGTAAATCATGTAAAACCTGCAAATGATAGCTTTTCTTCTGCAAATTAACTTTCAGAATTTTGTGCACAGATGACGTCGGGAGGCCGAGTCTGTGTGATGCAGCACGAACGGACGTACGTGGCTCCTCAGTGATAATTCCGCGTACTGCATTCACGGTAAGATCTGACATACACGGTCGTCCTCATCTTGCTTCATCATTTACAGATCCCGTTCGTTTAAATTTGTTCACCAATTTTCGTATTGTCTTCTCTATTGGCCCCGGCTTATGAAATCTCCTTCTAAACTTCTCTCTGATGTCATTGTATTTCTTTCCCTCGATTAGCCAAATTACTATTGCCACACGCTCTTCTGTATTCATTCTAAGGGCTTCTGAAAAGAAAAATAGAAAAAAATAATTATTTCGCAAAAATAGATCCTGACTTTATGTACACCCTGTATTTCTCCCAATGTACGGAACTCAGTCCGTTTTCTAAACGGAGAATGTAGGATATACTATTTTTTGGTATTTACAGACACGACAAGAATACACGGAGTGTCTCCGTTTTCTTCCGTTAAATTTTTAATGGAAGACTATTTTGTGTTTGAATTACTTTATGCTCTATGTATATATTTATATACTTGAGCAACTTTACTAAGAACTCATTTTTTGTTCTTAAAAGGAGAACTAAATTTAATTTTCTCATTTAAATTTCAACACAGATTTTGTTGGGGAACTTTCGCTCAACAATCCTTCAAATGCACTGATTCTCTCTTCTAATTTTAAGTTCGTTGCACTTATGCCCGGTCTTTCTTAAAGAAATTTTTAAATTGAAAGTTAAAATCTCCTCTCGAAGATATTCATCGGGCAAAACCAAAGGGTAAACAAAAAACACCTATGAGCAATCATTCACTCTTGAGGGATCAACAACCGTTCGTTTTTTGATAACATGAGCGTGATTTACACCCTTCTACTCTAACCTCTGATAAAAAGTAATTTAATGTTAGCATTACATGAAATCGATCTTAACATTATTTCATTCTTTCTTTCTACCATTTTTATTTCATTTATATTTTTACCCATACAAATTCTTGTCTTTTTGCATGATCAATTTTGTCTCTTCGTTAATTTATGACCAGTAATTAATTAACCTTATTACATTAACCCCATATATATATATATATATATATATATATATGATACACACAGACAGTGCATGGAACAAGGAACTCTTCTGGGATAATTAAATCCACTATAGTCCGAATAAGTAATGGTGCCTCGGTGGTGTAGTGGTTAGCGTCGCTGACTACGAATCCATCGGCCCCTTCCACACAATAAATAAATTGGTACCCTGGGTAGCCTAGTGGTTAAGGAGCTGGGCTGCTGGTGGGGTGTGGTTCAGATTCCACGTTAAACTGTAGGTGGTCTAAGGTGGAGTGTCAAACTTGACCTTCGTCAGAATGAATAATTCGGGCGGAAACAAAACCGAAATTGCTTTGTTTCCGAGTTACAGCCCGTTTTGTGTTCCAGCAATTTTTCCTCAAACTGTTTACAAACACTGCTTGCCGACAATGTTTGTGAGTGTGTGCGAGACTTATTTCATGTATGGCCTTGCCGATTGTAGTGTTTCGTACACTCTATGACATGTTTCAATATCGTTGAGTGTAGAGCCATCAGTCAGTCTGAGGTGCATCGCGGTGTTTCACTGTTCGTATTCGTAACTTCTTACCGTGAATAAGTGCAGTCCAGTGAAGAAAAAAAAACCTTAAAAGTTTTTGTGCTATTCAGTGATAGTGCGCATTTGAAGTGAGAATGGAGGCTTATTCAAACAGACAAATGGCAGACATGCATCTCATGTAATGCGGCCGAGTGTAATGCGGCCGCAGCAAGGTTTTCGAATCGCGGTCTGCCAGATAAGACCTTTCAGAGAATAGACGAGCGTCTTGATGATACAGGATCATTCAATAAGCGAGTTTCAGATGGTGGTAGACCAACCAGCGCCAGAACTGTTGAGTTGGAGGAGCGGGTCCTGAATCGCGTGGAGGAACATCCTGGGGTCAGCACCCGAAGGATAGCAGCAGCAGAGGGTGTAAGATACACAACTGTACGGAGAATTTTACGGGAACAAGAGCTTTACCCATATCACATTCAGAGAGTGCAAGGCCTTAGAGAAGCTAATTTTCCACCACGAGAGGCATTTTGTACTTGGCTCCTTCAAAAGTGTGCTCGCGATCCTCTTTTTCTATCCTTCGTGTTGTTTTCTAATGAGGCTGCTTTCACAAGAAATGGCGTGACCAATTTTCACAACACTTATCAATGGGCCGAAGAGAATCCGTATGCCATCATCCAGTCAAGGCACCAACAACAATTTAGTATCAATGTATGAGCAGGACTTATTGCCGACAACTTAATCGGTCCTTTTGTTTTGTCTGTAAGATTAACAGGAGAATCGTGTTCCAATTTTTTAAGGAATGATTTAGGTATTTACTAGAGGAAGTTCCTCTTGGTGTCTGACGTCGTGTGATTTATGCATGACGGCGCTCCGCCTCATTTTAGTGGAGTAGCCAGAGACTATTTGGATGACCATTTCCTTCATAAATGGATAGGCCGTGGAGGACCCATTGCCTGGCCTGCTCGCTCCCCGGACCTGAATCCAATCGATTTTTACCTGTGGGGTCATTTGAAATCCATCGTTTACGTGACACCCTTTGACAACGTTGAAATGCTTCGCCAACGTGTAGAACAAGGATGCCAGAAAATCGAAGCAATACCTGGAATGTTTGAACGCGTCCGGCAGGCTATGACGAGGCGTGTTCAGGCGTGTATTCAAGCCAAGGTGGTCATTTTGAGTACTTCCTTTAAAGGTAATGTGGATACTTGCTGGAACACATAACGGCTGTTTTCAGGTCCTGAATCCACCCTGAAAGTGCGTCCCACATGTTATGAAACACCCTGTATATATATATACAGTATATACACACACACCATGGTTTAACCTTGATTTTGCTTCCGCCCGAATTGTGTGTATATATATATATATATATATACATACATTTTAACTGCAAACGACACAGAGTATAATTAATGTAAAGAACGACGCTTGTTTAGAAGAGTGTCCGCACAAGAAGAGGAGAGAAAATGAGCAATGAAAAATGAGGCATCTCCTGGGAATCGAACGTGGGATCATCCAATTCCCGGTCGGATATGATAACCACTACACCAAGGTCCTCGATTAATCCTTTCCTCTTCTTGTGCGGACACTCTTCTAAACAAGCGTCGTTCTTTATATATATAAATTTTCTACGTATAAAAAATCTGAATCATTTCATTTATATATGTCGATTGACCCTAATCTGCATAAATGGTGGCCCCCAAAATTGCATAAATGGTAAATGGTGCCCACTAATTTGCATAAATAATTTATATTAATAAAATAACTTGTATTTTATATATATATATATATATATATTATATATATATATATATATATATATATATATATATATAATATATATTATATATATATATAGGGTGAGTCAAAAGTCTCCATACATAGGCAAAATGGTCATGATAAATAAATGATTATTTATTTTTAATTTTTTTGCAGGTGATGTGCTGAGATGCCTTTGTCCCAAGAAGAGCGTATAGAGATCATTCTTCTGGCAGGATCAGGAAGCTGTCGCAAAGTTGCCGAGGATTTTAACAGGAGACGCCCCCGGCACGCACATCACACACGATCCCGTTGCCAAACTCATTGAGAAGGTCAAGAAGACCGGAAGTGTCGCAGACCAACCGAGAAGTGGCCGTCCACGAACAGCCACCTATGAAGGCACAGCGACCATGGTGCTGGCAGCGTTCGCAAAGAGTCCCCAAAAAAGCACTCGACGGATGTCTGCAGAATGCGGTGTCAGCCAAAGGAGTATCGTCCGCATTATGAAAGAGCACAGATGGCATCCATACAAAATGCAAATGTTGGAGTATCTTAGCGAAGACGACCCGGACAGGCGGCTGGAATTCTGTGAATGGGCAAGAACAAAAGTGGACAAAGACACGGAGTTCTCGGCTGGCATCCTGTTTTCAGATGAAGCCAACTTTTATGTTCATGGAAAGGTTAATCGTCAAAACGTACGTTATTGGAGTGATGACAACCCGCACTGGATGAGTCCCTCAAAGACGCAAGGCGCTGGAAAAGTGATGGTGTGGTGCGGGATATGGGGCAACACAATTGTTGGCCCTTTTTTCATTGGCACCAATCTGAATGCCGAAATGTATCTAAACATGCTGCAAGATACAGTCATGCCGTCCCTGCTGACCGAGGACGGGGAATTTCCAGAGTACTTTCAGCAAGACGGGGCGCCACCACATTACGGTATCTGCGTGCGCCAGTGGCTGAATCAGCAGTTTCCGGGTCACAGGAGTGGCCTCCGAGGTCCCCATACCTCACCCCCCTTGATTTTTAATTGTGAGGGCACTTGAAGGCCATGGTGTACCAGGTGAAAATGCAAAACACGGACCACCTAAAGCAGTGGTGCACAAACTTTTTTGATGTGAGGGCCAAGCGAAGAAAATAACTAAATGTATTAGCCTACTTACTTTCCATCTAAGTCATAAATTTGGTTACTTTTATATTCTAACTTTTTCATTGAATTGAAAAGACGTGGGGCCACTGAAAAGACCCGTGGGGGACACATTTGGCCCGTGGGCCAGGGTTTGTGCATCACTGATCTAAAGGAACGCATTCGTGATGCGTGTGCACGCATAACACCAGACGTGTTAACGCGCGTTTGCCATGACTGGGAGGAACGCATCCGTATGTGCATTCAGTGTAATGGTGCCCACATAGAGCATATTTTGTGACTTACAAGTGATTGCATAATAAAGTGACCATTTTGCCTATGTATGGAGACTTTTGACTCACCCGTGTATATATATATATATATATATATATATATATATATATATATAATATTATTATATATATATATAATATATATATATATATATATATATATATATACACATGTAAATAATTTTTAAAGTAAAATCAATGTTGACCTCTAAACTTCATACTATTAATCACATCATCATTTATATATATTCTCGCTGTTATCCCCAGCACTTGCTCGGGGTGGGCTGATTCACCAAATATCTGTCCATTTGTCCACAGAATAAACTTTTACGTTTCTGAACCGATTTCGACCAAACTTCGTATGGTGGATACGTGTGATGACTGATGAGTAATCAAGAAAAATATATGTGTGACCAGCTCCCCCCCCCTCAAAAAAAATTATTGGGCCAAGGGCCCCAGCAGCGCAATAAAACAATAGAAAAGAACGCAGTCATGAAAATCTTGTGCTTCACATTGTGTCAAGATTTGTGGATTTGTGAGGCTTAAGATTTTCATGAGTATAGTTTTATTGGCCAAATAATTGAACCCCCAGTAATTGGGGGACAGCAGACTCCCAATTATTGGGGGTTCAATTAGTTGGTCAATAAAACTATAGAAAAGAACGCAGCCATGAAAATATAAAGCTTCACAAATCTTGACATAATGTGAAGCTCAAGATTTTCATGGCTGCATTCTTTTCTATAGTTTTATTGACCAAATAATTGAGCCCCAGTTGTTGTTGTTGTTGGTTAGCCGATCAGCCCACCCTGATCGAGCAAGCCGGCGGCACAGAGTTAACCGATCGCCCTCTCGGAGTGGACTAGAGGTTCAGCGCACTGGTGACGTTGTGTTGTGGTCTATTTTGTGCTAGAGCGGTACAGCCTATCATAATGTGTTCAAGTGTTTGTGGTGTGTCCTGGCACAGGTGGCAGGTGTCGTCTGTGGAGTTGTCTAGTCTGTGTTTATATGTCTGTAAGTTGGGGTGATATCTCGATCCGATCTGCTCAGGCTGGTCTCTGACTTGTCAATGGGTGGCGGCTTCGCACCTAGGACCGCATTCGGACCGAGTCGTGTCAGTGCTTTGTGGTTTAGGTGTATGTGTATTTGTTTTCTGTACTGTGTGATGTCTGTGGGGCGTGGTATGGAATGGAATATTTGGTTATAATATGTTTCTGGTGTTACCTTAATGGTGCGAGGTGTTGGTGCATGATTGTACATGTCGAGGCAAGGGTGTTGTGGGTTAGGTGTCGCTGCTGCCGTGAATTGTGTTCCCCTCATGTCTAAATGTTCCCTAACTTTCAGTATTTTTGTTCCTTTGTGCAGGTGTTCTATTGGTGTTGTTTGAGTACATCCTGTAATGATACGAAGTGCGTTGTTTTGTATTGTCTGTAAGGTGTTTATGTGTGTGTTTGAGATAATGGGTACTAGCATGGGCTAGCATAGTCCATAACTGAGCGAATATATTGTTTGTATATGAGTGATGTTGTTTCCTGCTGGTGTCCAAAGTTTGTGCCTGTTAGTACCGTAAGCGTGTTAAGTCTTGACGTACATTTGTTTTTAATGTCCTGAATGTGGTTTTCAAAAGATAATGATGTGTTGTATGTGACCCCAAGTATTTTGATCCTGTGAGTGTTTGAAATGTTAGTGTTGTTTAGTGTAAGCTGTGGAGTTATCTGGTGTTCTTTTGTGTTGCTTGTTAGCAAGGTGATGGTTGATTTTGTGGGCACTACTTTGAGTCTATTTTGTGTGAGCGAGTCTTGTATACTGTTTATCTATGTTTGTAGGTTATTTGTAGCGGTGTCGATGTTGTTGTGGGTGGATGTTAGAGTGATGTCATCTGCATATGATAATAAAGTAAGCTTGTTATCTATGGGTGTTGGAATGTCATGCATGTACAAGTTGAACAGTGTTGGTGAGAGAACAGAGCCTTGAGGGACCCCGTTCGGGAAAAGCTTGTTTTTGGATGACTTGCCATTAAATGTGACATGTATCTTCCTGAAAGATAGTTGCTCAGCCACCTTTTTGTGTTATTGTGCATGTTAGTGTTCAGTATTTTGTTTATGAGAGGGAAGCGTGAGATAACATCAAATGCATTACTAATGTCTATTGTTGCTAATAGTGTACGTTGAGCTGGTCGTCTGGAGTTGATGCCATCCATGATGTGCTGCGTGAGGTTAGTGAGTAATGTCGTGGTCGAGTGGTGAGGTCTGAATCCATGTTGAGTAGGCGATAGTGGTATGTGTGGGTTGGTGATTTGTAAGATTAGTCTTTCTGTTATTTTGGAAGGTGTGCATAGTAAAGTAATGGGTCCATAGAAAGCTGGTTCTGTTGGATTTTTGTTTTGTTTGAGTAGTGTAATAATTTTACCTTGTTTCCATATGTTAGGAATAATACAGTGTTGATATATCTGTGGGGAGGTTTAGTGTTGTTGTGAATTCCCTAAATGTTTCTGTTTGTTTTTCTTTAAGTTTGTTGTTTATTTCTGTGTTGAGCTGTTGTATCTGCTGTTATATGGCTTCTGTGTGTGGTGTTTGTGTGTTATCTTTGAGGGTGTTACGTTGCCTTATGAGGTGGGCTATTTCTTTAGTGTAATTTAGGTTGTATTTCCTAATGTTGCCCATGGTTATGTATTTGTTTGCATTATTGATAATCTGATTGAATGTCTTGAGTGTTGTATTGATGTTTATGATGGGTGTGCTGTTTAATGTGGTCAATTGTTCTTCAGTCTGTATTTTGAACTATTCCCAATCATCTTTCTTATAATTTCTGTAAGTGTGCATAAGGCTGTTGGGGGCAGAGTGTAAAACGTGTTGTAATGATGATGGGCAGGTGGTCTGATGACAGTTGTTTTTCTGTTCTCCAGTGTGTGTGTGTGTGTTGCTAGTGAGGGGGAACAGAACGTTATGTCTGGGGAGGAGTTTGAGTATCTTGCTTGATGTGGTATGTGTGTATGTTCTTCTGTATTGTTAAGAATGAAGAGGCTGTTTAGTTGTCTGGCTATGTTGGCGCCTCTGTTGTTGCTTTGGTTGTGCAGGTACCAACTAGTGTCTTTAGCGTTGAAGTCTCCTCCTAAGATGACATTAGTGAGAGAGGCCAGATTGTGTAACTGTGGATTGTCATTGGCTGGCACCTGAGGTGAACTATCTGGTGGGAAGTAAATGTTGATGAGTGTGGTGTTGTGTTTTGCGCGTGTTTTAATGTTAACTGCCTGTATTTCTATCGTGCTAGCTGCTTGGATTGTGTTTGTAATGTTTCGGGTGGCATCAGTGTAGCTAATACTTTTACGTATGTAAGTGATGAGTCCACCCCCGTGACTCCCAGTACGATCTTGACGGATCGCCGTGAAGTCAGGGATGGTGGGTTTTTTGTGTGTGCGTTTTAGTTTTGTTTCTTGTTTAAGTGCTATGTGAATGTTTTGTTTGTGTACAATTCCCTAAGCTCTATGATTTTGTTTGTGAGGCCATCTACGTTGTACTGTAATATGTTATGCCCAATTACTGGGCTCAGTCCCCCTAATTACTGGGGCCAGCGCCCCCCACTTATTGGGCCTGAAGTTCCAAGCACCGCCTGTACGGACCTGTTTAGCTAATTCAGCTATTTTTAGAGACCCAAAAGTTCACGAACAGATAGACAGACAGAATCACACACAACTTGCTTTTAGATATGATAGTAGATATACTGTATATACTGTATATGTAAACTTAACCTTAACTTAACTTAAGTCCATCCGGAGTTCTCCATGTTGGGTCCCGTCTGATGCGTCTGTAGCGTTCCCATGCTTTCCAATCTCTGGCCCATTCCACTCTGTCTCGCCAACTCAGCTCTCGACTTTCGAGATCTACTGTTCTTAACCATGCAGTTCTAGGTCTTCCCCTTGGTCTTATTCCATGCATCCCTGCATACATTATTTTTTGGGGCAGTCTGTCATCATCCATGCGTTCCACATGACCGGACCATCTTCGTTGGGCATCGTTGACTCTATCTACGATATTGATCTTCATATGTATGAGGTCTTTTACATATTTGTTAGTCAACCTGTGGTACCACCTGATATTGCATATTCTTCTAAGGTAGTGCATTTCAAAAGCTAATAGTTTCCTCTTCTCCTTTAGCTTTAGAACCTAACTATCTGCCCCATAGATAGTTGTTGGTAAGATTATTGATTTGTATAATCTTACTTTTATGTGTTGGTCTTTCCATATTTTTCTCAATCTATGCATTGCTGCATAGCCTAGCCGTACTCTTTCCAGCACCACTCATTTTATGTCACCATCCTTTGTGAACCAGACCCCCAAGTACTTAAACTCCTCCACTTGTTCTATTCTCCCTGATGATAAACTAACTACAATCTCTTCTCTTGTTCTTTCAATTTTCATGACTTTTCTTTTATTTAAGTTTATATTTAGGTTGTATTTTATGCACTTTTCTTCTAAGAAGTTAATTATATGTTGCAGTCCCTCTACTGTTTCTGCTATCAGCACAATATCATCAGTGTATCTTAGATTATTTACAGTTTCTCCCCCAATTGCCAATCCTCCCTCATAGTTGCCAAGTGCCTCTGTCATCACCATTTCCAGGAATAAATTAAAAAGATGGGATGATAATGGGCAGCCTTGGATGCCCCACAATTATTTCTGAAGCTTTCCGTTGTTACTTTTCCTTTCTGAACTCTTGCTTGAGTGTTTTCGTACAGCCTTTTTTTCAGTTCTACGATTGTATCTTCGAAGCCACAACGTTTCAACATCTGGATCGTACCATTTCTCCAAACTGAATCAAAAGCCTGCTTGAAATCAATGAAGACACAATAAAGGCTTTTACCATATTTCCACATCTTCTCAATCACTTGACTGAAGCTAAAAATTTGGTCTGTTGTTCCTCTTCCCGGTCGAAAACCAGCCTACTCTTCTCCTAATACTCTCTCCTCTCATCTGCATGCGGTTTTCAATGATTTTAACCAAAAACTTGTAAGCATTGGGTAAAAGACTTATAGGTCTATGGTTGCTGTATAGTGATGTATCACCTTTCTTTTGCATTGGTATTAAAATGCCTTGTTCCCAATCTCCACGCGTGTTCTCACCATCCATTATTCATTGGTTTAATCTGTTAAGCCATTTTCCAACTAATCTGCCCCCAGCCTTCATCATTTCTGCGGTCACACCATCGACTCCCGGTGTTTTGTTATCTGACAAAGATGCTAAATGTTTTTCTGTTTTCTCTATCAATATATCAGGTGTTGGATCCCCTTCACCTATTGTTATCAGCTCAGGGTATTCTCTTTCATCTACCTCGATGTTATCCCCAGTCAAAACTCCTTCATAGTAATCTTTCCAAATTCTTTCCACTTCCGTTGGTAAAGATGTTTTAGCAAGATGTCTTGAAACGGACATGTTATGTGCCTTGAAAAGTGGACGCTCGATTCTGCCAGTTGAGGTTTAAGTTTTGTTTTTTGGCTAAAAATATAATAATTACCCCTTTTTCTTTGATGTATTCAATCTGACGTGAAGGCAGCGAGTCTTTTGCTTATATTGAGGTTCTAAATGTAGCAGGGCTAGGCTGCTTTAAACCCTACATCCATGTCCCAAAGCTGGATCCTGTCTGCTTTGCAGATAGCTGGTGAGGGAAGCTATATTTATGGGGCCTCTTTGCGAGTGACCCGTTGCCCACGTCGGGCTAGCATCATGAAAAAGAAAAACTATGGTATTTGTCATTTACCATTAATTATTCGGACTATAGTGGATTTAATTATCCCAGAAGAGTTCCTTGTTCCATGCACGGTCTGTGTGTATCACATATATATATATATATATATACACACACATATACAGTATATACGGTATACAGTGTCCTAACGGCAGGCTCACTGCAATATATGAATTAAAATGGAAATGATATTGGGTCATCAGTTTGACCTTTCAGCCAAACAAACAATAGTTAATAAGGAAATAGAAATGACATTGTGGCTTTTCGTTTAATTAGCAAAATAAATGAATTATTTGTTTACAGTGATTAACAATTATTTATACTGAATTTCTGCAATATTACAATGAATGATTAATTATTAGCAATACGGAATGATTTTTATACAGAATAAGAGTTAAATAATACAATAATGACAAGAAACATTAATTAAGGTAAGGAGATATACCGTATTGAACACACAATAATAAGTAATTAAGCAAATAATAACTGAGGTAATGAAAGTACGGTATTGGTACAGTAAATGAATAGGCCTAACTGCAGTCGTGAGTAGCTTCAACGATATTCGGTTTGGCAGAGCTTGTTGAAGTTATAAACGTTTAAAACGAATAGCCTATCACAATATAATAAAACAATGTAGGCCAAGTGCTGGTAGCCTACTTGAGGTTTACAGACCTGAGATTTTGATGAGGAAGATAACTCTAAAGACGGAAGGGCCTAGAAGCCAGACTGCGTGACGAGATTTTGGTGAAAGGAAATAAAGCTTCGCACGTCGAATTGAATGAATGTTGAGTGAGGTGAAGATGAACGGATAGCACCAATTGCATTTTGCAAAAGTGATGTTGCTTCCAGGGGGATGAAATAGTAGTGGGCTTGAACGGAGATGATTAACTTCGTATATGCTTGAATAAAGCTTTGAAGGATGGCGGGCCGCTCTCCGACGAAGGCCAGAGAACGGGTGGAGTTACATGATAAAGATTGGAGATCAAGAGTTAGTGTTGAGTGAGGCCTGACCGAATAAGGGCGACCTGAAGTAAAATAAGCATTCCTTTGTTGTCTGTTCTTGTCCAGGAATTTTACTTCCGAAAAATGAGAAAACAAATTGTGATCTGATTTTCTTTATCAGCGCAAATCACACATCACCCTTAGGTTCCTGAGATTCAAATTATACAAAAAATCACTAAGTAACTCAAACTTATTTAAGAAATGGCAGTTCAAACTGCTTAATTTGGAAATTCGAGCTGAAATGAAACTAATATGAAATATGACATTTTGTGAAAAATCTGTACTTGATGGCGAAAAATGAATATTATATTCGGAATCAGCGTGCAAAAATTACTATATAAGTGATAAAAATTTGATACAACAAAACCATCGCAGGCCTGTGTAATCTTAATAAACAGCAGTTCCAAAATTTACTAAAACTGGCAGTCAAGGATAATATATTCTGGTTTACTAGGGATCTCTATAAGCAGATTGATGGAGTAGAAATGGGTTCTCCAGTGGGACCCACCCAAGGAAATGCACTTCTCTGCTACCATGAAGAGAAGTGGCTGGAGCAGTGCCCGACAAAGTTTAAGCCTATTTTATATAGAAGATATGTTGATGACACAGTTATGCTTTTTGATAGTAAAGATCAGGTAGAGTCATTTTTAACATACTTGAGTGAATTCACAACATCCAAACATCAGGTTTACAGTAGCTAAAGAAGTTGATGACACACTAAGTTTTCTTGATACTTTAATTTCAAATAAAAATAACAACTTTCACACTTCGGTATATAGAAAACCTACAAATACAGGATTGGGTACTAATTATTTTAGTTATATTCCCTTTAAATTTAAAGTAAATTCAGTCAAAATCTTTATCCACAGAGCATACCATCTCTGCTCGAATTGGGTATCCTTTGATAATGAAATAAATTTTTGTATAAATTCTTTTTTAATAACTCGTACCCCCCAGGTCTCTATTATAAGAACATCAAACAGTTTCTGAGTAATATACTGTATATCAACCTCCTAGCCCTAACATTGCAGAGATAAAGATCATTCACTAAATAGGGCGTCTTTCATGATTGTTTCCAAATGCCCCAATGAAGTTGAACTTCGGACTATGGAATTTATATTCGTATTGAAAAAAAAAATAACCGTAGGTGATAATTTGTCTTCTACAAAATTGTACATTATCTAATACTTGTCTCGATCTGTCTTTGAGAGCTTAGAGTTGTATGCTGCTTTTACTCTCTTAGAAAGAACCTCACTTCTGCTTCATAACTGATGTAGCTTTGATGTATTTATGCCGTGTATGTGAAGTGTCTTATGTGATGTAAAATGTTGCATGTAAATTTTTTTAATCCTTCTGATCAACTAATGTACGTTTTTAAAATTACAGATTCTGATGATGAGATGAGCTAATCTCGAAACGTAAAGTTATGATTAATAAACGAAGGTGATTGTGGCTCTTGTTTATCTATTCCCAATATATATATATATGTATCGAGTGGCGCGGAAAAAGTACGTGTCCTCTTTGAAGAGCCGCTGTTTCGTTAATATGAATAGTAGACATCTGAAAATATGGCAGTTAAATAAGAACATATCCAAATAAATTCTATAAAATTTTTATTAAAATAATTTAATCGCAAACAGAGTTGTAGCTGTCTAAATTGAAGGTTCATAATACTGGCTTGCAGCATTAAAACGAACTTTCACTGAAAACAAACAGATACTAGTAAGACTTATATGCGAAATGACCACCATTTTCATTAATCACTGTTATCACATGTCGCTTCCATTGGCGAATACCAGCCTGAATTTAATGTTGTGGTATTTGTTTCTAACATTCTTCACTGCGATATCGTAGTTCTGGTTAACTGGCTCGTGCGTATTGACGAACATCACATTTCAAACTGAAAGCGGCACGCATTCCCAAAATTTAATTGTTATTTAAACAGTTGTAAATCTGTCAATAATCTTATTATTTGAATATAAATTTTACGGAAGTTAAAAGGATATGTTCTTATTTAACTGTAAAATTTTTAGATCCCTAATCATATTATTTCCAGAACAATAGCTCTTCAAACAGGACCCATTTTTTCCGCGAACCATTTGACAAATTGGCGGAACTACGTCACCCCTGCTCTCGTAACCCCAATCTGGCTCCATACACCAACTCTGTGTAGTGGAGAGTGGGACAAAACAGGGTACTTAGTGCTAAATTGTTCGTAATTTCCATGTTCTTTTCTCAAAATATCTGATTTTTCTGCTCACACAAGCTTTATCTAGTCCATTTTAAATTATTACAGTTGATTTCTTTTCATTGTTAACTGTTTGTAAAGAAACATATTTATGATATTATATTAATATTTGTGAGAAAACGTAATGAACAAGTTTGCAGTAATTGTTATTATCATTATTATTATTATTATTAATTAATTATTATTAAGTATATAAAGGTAAAAACATTTTATTAGAGAACGCTAAGATTCACAATAAAAGTTTTGATACTTTGCTTATCATCTTTCAGCTGTACAGTTTTCAAAAGATACAGTTTTCAAAAGATATTTGATTTTGAGACTAGGAAACGGTTTCGGCTTTTCCAACGGTTAGAATATTTAATTCGTGATTAGGAGAATTTCTTTGCACCCAGTTCAGTTAGGTTTCCATATATATATACTGTGATTCTGGAATGATTTCTTTAGGTTTAGTAAGTTCCACTTCCAACTCTGCCTGGGGGTGGGCAAGCCAGCCCATTTCCCAGCAGGTCCCAAGCCCGGATAAAAGAGGAGGGTTGGCGTCAGGAAGGGCATCCGGCCGTAAAATTTATTGCCAAAACCAGAGAAGATGGCATGCGGACCAAAGAAGGCTCAAGAGAGAAGACTGGCATGGTGTGGGCATGTAATGAGAAGGGACGAGAACTACGTTGGGAGGAGGGTGTTATCTATGGAAGTGTTGGGGAGGAAGAAAGAAGACCGAGGATGAGGTAGAGAGATCGCATCAGGATGGATATGAGCGAGAAGAACCTGACGGAGGAGATGGCGCAGGATAGGGTGGAGTGGAGGAGAAGTATCCGCAACAGCGATCCCATATAAATGGGACTAATAATGCTGCAGAAGAAGAAGTAAGTTCCACTTCCAGGAAGGAAACAATACCATTAAACAGCATTCATTGTGGAAGAGTGAAACAAAACTTGAGAGTTGTAAAAAAACGTGTAACACTGGTATGCATCAATTTTGCTGTCAAGGGTTTTGTAAGTGATTCTTATAGAGTTTGTCCTGCTGATTTCGAATCTGCAATCCGTTTTTCTCAATCAGCTCAGGTTATCCGGCTATGGTCTCATAAGTAAAATAGAATTTTTCGTGATTTTGTCAAAGCGGAATTGGAACAGTAACATCTATCATCACTTGTTTCACTTGCATAATATCTTTTTTTACTTTTCAGGCATATAGATAAAATATTTCATAATGAATAGAGCGTGTAAAAATGATCCCAATAGATTCTGCTACATATGTGGGACGGTTACCATGCCAAATAACCAGTCCCAAATCACTAAATTTGTGAAGACAATGTATAGAGCATACTTTGGAATTAAGCTAGGGGACCAGGACAAAAATTTCGACCCTCATATGTGCTGCAAGACGTGCATTGAAAATTTGAGAAGATGGAGCAAAGGCAGAGCGAAATCTTTGCCTTTTGGAATTCCCATGATTTGGAGAGAAGGAAAGGATCACGTGACAGATTGCTATTTCTGCATGACAAACCTCCAAGGTGGGCTTATAAATTTATTTTTCTTAAATATTTTGAAATCCTCGTATGAAACTTGACATAATATTCACCATAATGTAATATTCACCATATATAGCATAATATTCACCATAATGGTAATCATACATTTACATATACATATTGTTATAGAAAATACATTTACACATACATATTGTTATACAAGTTACATTTACATATACAATGATTGTATATTTTCTTTCTTTTTCATTCATATTGTCCCCGAAGGGACAATATGAATGAAAAAGAAAGAAAATATACAGACTCCATCGACCTATTTCATATCTTACAGACCGCAGCCTTCCCTCACGAGCCCCCACCGTCTGAATGCTTCTTCTATTTCATATGCAAGTTTTATATCCATGTTTCTGTGTTTCTATTTACAGGAGATAACAAGAAGAATAAACACATTGTTGTATACCCTGACATTCCTTCTGCTATGAGACCTGTACCCCATGGTCCTGGAATTCCAATACCCGACCCACCTCAAACCCTGGACTTCGATGATTCTGATGATGAATCAATGACCAATGCCAATGACCAGTCCCAGTCGTATATACCTCAAAATACCGCTTCAAATGAGCCGAGGCCTCTCAACCAGGCCAAACTTAATGATCTTACCAGGGATTTAGGACTTTCCAAATTAGCTGCCGAGATCTTGGGCTCACGACTTCGAGAGGACAACTTGCTGGCTCCGGGAACAACATTCTCCTGGTATAGGAAACGAGAGGAAGAATTCCGCAAGTTTTTTGCAGTGCACGAAAATACCTCTTCCTTAGTGTACTGCTGCAATGTTGAGAGGCTAATCGAATCCTTGGCCTGCCATATAACGCATCAGAATGGAGGCTATTTATAGACTCGTCTAAACGAAGTTTGAAAGCAGTACTTCTCAACATTGGGAATAGGGTTGCATCAGTCCCTGTAGCACATTCCGTACAACTTACTGAGAGCTACGATAACATGAAAATTTTACTGGATGCTCTCGTATACGACCAACATAACTGGAGGATCTGTGGAGATTTAAAGGTAATACTAATATCATAAGTAAACTATTGCAATTGACTATGTTGTTTTTCCAAAGGTTATTTGAGGGCGTATAAGAACACTTAACTTCCCCACAGAGGTGATAGTCCAATGCATAGATTTTTTTATCTGATAGAACAAATTCTCTAAATTCTTTAAATATTTTCATTTTTTTTCAGATTGTGGCATTTGTATTGGGAATGCAAGGGGGATACACGAAATACCCATGTTTCCTCTGCAAATGGGATAGCCGAGCGGATGAGAAGCACTATGCACAGCGTGAATGGGCATCCAGAGAGAATTTTGAACCTGGGTCGCATAATGTCGTTTCAGTGCCCCTTGTACCACCAACAAAAATTTTGCTCCCACCACTTCATATTAAGCTGGGCTTGATGAAAAATTTCATCAAATCAATGAATAAGGAGGGTTCACCATTCCGATATCTCGAGAGTAAATTTCCTCATATATCTGATGCTAAACTAAATGCTGGGGTTTTTGATGGTCCTCAAATTCGAACTTTGATCAAGGATACTCAGCTCGAAAACGCAATGACTCCAACTGAGAAGAATGCCTGGCAGGCATTCAAATCAGTTGTCACTGATTTTCTTGGCAAGCGTAGAAGTCCAGAATACGAGTCCGTTGTCGAAAACTTGATGGAAGCTTTCAAAGTTCATGGGTCGCGCATGTCCATAAAAATGCAATTTTTGTGTTCCCACTTGGACTATTTTCCTGAAAATTGCGGGGATTATAGTGAGGAACAGGGTGAACGATTTCACCAAGATATCAAAATAATGGAAGAGAGGTACCAGGGAAACTGGGATATCAATATGCTGGCGGACTATTGCTGGTGTTTGAAGCGAGACGTGCCCGAAGAAAAACACAGACGGAAAGCCAAAAAAAACTTCATTCCTTCCTCAATAAACTTTTTTCCATATTCATTGTATGAATAAAAGTATTTATTCACACAATGTTTTCATTTTTCACGAGTGTTCTTATAATATTACTCGTATCTACAGTGTTTAAGCTAAAAAAATCAATAAATTTGGGGATAAAATTGGACAAATAATAAATGGCCAATAGAAAAAAAACCTGACCTGATTGAGGAAAACCAATGTCATTTTCGAATTCAGCATGGTCGAATTATATAATATGAGTTGAAAAACCCTCACAGCAGACAAAACATTTCATATGCATACCATACTCATGACCTTCATATTAATTACTGTCTCTTTGATGAATAAAAAATGCAATTTCATGTCAATCTCACTCGTCACAAAATACAGTAATTTAAAATAACTTTTATCGTAAAATAGAGTATATTCTTAACTTATTTATTCGTATCTATCTTAAATTTTAAAAAAATTATTTGTTTGATGAGTCTAAAGGTCTGAAATACGCAGAAGGAACGCCAAAAAATAATTTTCTCGTTTAACTCGAGTAATGTTTAAGAAAAATATTATTTTCTAAGTTAGAGGAAATGCTTTCAAAATTTAGGAAAAACGTATAAAAATTTATATATTATAGTGAAAATAATTCATAATGAAACTTAACTTAAAATGCACTTCTCTTTGATGAAACCTAATACAAAAATCCATTTTAAAATAAAAAGATTAGTCATCATATCCATAAAGTTGCCAAAAC
Source organism: Bathynomus jamesi (assembly GCA_023014485.1). Classification (NCBI taxonomy): domain Eukaryota; kingdom Metazoa; phylum Arthropoda; class Malacostraca; order Isopoda; family Cirolanidae; genus Bathynomus; species Bathynomus jamesi. The sequence goes on along the minus strand of JAJOZX010001404.1, from coordinate 368,655 downwards.
TTTAAAATATTTCATGAAATTTTTATATTTTTCTTTGGGTTTTCAAGAAGACTAAAAATTTAAATCTTACTGCATTATACGTAAAGGAATTAATCATTTGTCTATTAATATCGGAAGACTTAAGTTAAATGAAAATAAGCATATTACAAAGAGAAGAAAATAAAAAAGAAAGGTTTGGTGCTAAATTAGGCTGGGTTTATTTGTCCATTTTGTGCATGTAAGAAGCAGTACCATGCATAGAACAATGAAATGAAATAGAAATTCTCAAGTTTTAAGTACAAATTTTGGCAATACGTTAAGGACTAACTTTTCTACATACCTGCACGTTCTTTTAACTAATTTCTTTGTTCCTTTAACCCATTCACTGCCGGCAGAAAAGTGCTATGTTGCGTAATTTAATGCCAAATCCTTTTTTTCCTTTACTATTTCTATTCATTGAAAAAAAAAGTTACCGTAAAAATAGATAAAAATAAAAAATATAAAAAAATATCTAAACATATGAAAAAATATCTAAAAGTATAAAAAATTTGGAATATTAGTAAAAACACAAAGGTGTCCCAATTTTTTACCACCTATTTTTCCCGGGTCCAACCAGCTACTATCATTATGCCTGTCGCTCTAAGTACGAAAATAGCAATTAGTTTCCATTTGATGAAAATTTCGGACCCCCTAGGCCTACAAACCAATTTTCCCCTTTTTCTTTTTCAAAAATTGTCGATTTTCGGAAGTCTTTCGGTTATAAATTTCTTGCAGTTTGTTATATTCTCAGACTATGTACATTTTTGGATATAAAATTAAAATAGCTATCGATTGATACCTAATTTACTATGCTTTTGTACCAAAATAGAAAATTAAAAGGCAAAAATATTCATTTTTTTACATTTTCTTCTCCATTTCTGACCCTAAAGCTGTATAAAACCATATATATATTATATATATATATATATATATATATATATATATATATATATATATATATATGTCTGTGTGTGTGTGTGTGTGTGTGTGGGCGTGAACTAACTGTACTTCTATTTATTTTCAGATTTATGATTATGATATGATTATGATACAAATTTCAGATTAGATTAGTTAGACTAAAATGGCTTGTTCAAAAGTTGAAACTCGTACCACGGATAAGCCAGAAGATTGGCTTCTCATAAACTTAATTCACAATTTGGAACCTCAGAAAGGGTCTCTTTTGCCATCTAATGGTGACGTCTTACGTCACTATCTATTTTTATCAAGAGGACCTACGAAAAAGAAATCACAGTCATATGTGATCCAAGAGTACTAAGAAACGTTAAAAATTTTTGGGACTGGGCCGGTATCACATGCCAAGATACTTCAAAAAGCGCCATCCGAGAAAAAAGTAGAACAATTGATAAAGCAATATGAATACGTTTCGAAAACCAAAACAGAGGAAGAAAGAATAAATAAGGAGAGAAAATCTTTCCTGAAGGAATTAAAGGAGTTATTTGATATTTGTTCTCAAAATGCAATAGAAATAATAAAAATAAATCCATTAAGAACTTTCGTAACAAAGCAGCAAGATATAGAGTTTCTAATAGACCAAAGAGGACCCAAAATCCCAAAATGCTTTGCTTAGGATCAATAGATAAAAGCTATCAAAACAAGTTTGAGAGTCAGGTGAAAAGAGTAGAGCTGAAAAATTACTTAAAGAGAAGGAACTGGAGAGACAGGAAAAACTCAGCATGACCTTGAAAACAGATATTGAAGGAGAAATAGCGATTCCTAATGAACCAAATCCTATTCCAAGTACATCATATGCTAGAGATGATGATTATACTGTTCCTTCATCCAAATCCTCATGCAAAAGAAAAAATATTGCACAGAATCCTATTGTTTCAAATATAGCAGATCGTCTTAATCTTTCTGCTCGCCAAAGAACAGGGTTTGCTGCTGTTATTGCAAGTCGATGCGATGAAGACCTGAGCGATATCACTTTATCGAAATCAACGATGCACAGACAAGGGATAAAAAGCAGAATTGAAAGAGCCAAAATGGTCAAAGAAAAGTTTATACCACCTGAACATTGTGCTCTACAGTGGGATGGGAAGCTCGTTTCTGATAACAGTGGGGAATCGGAAGAAGGGCTAGCAATAACTGCGTCAGGGATCCCTTCAGTAACTGAAGGAAAAGTTCTTGCTATACCAACTATTCCGGATTCCTCTGGTAAAATGCAAGCAAACGCCGCATTTAATGCTGTAAAAGATTGGAAGTTGGACCAAAACGTTTGTGCACTGGTTTTTGATACAACAGCGTCTAATACAGGTTGGATAAATGGAGCCTGCATCATTTTAGAAGAGCTCCTCGAAAGGAAGGTAATGTGGCTTGCATGTAGGCATTACATTTATGAAAGAGTCTTGTTAAGCGACATAGATACCGGAAACATATTTCTCAGGAATGATTATAGAGAATGCGCAGAAGTTGTTCTCCAAATTCTTGGACATATACCACCTAACGGAGTTCGTTGGCTCCGTCCGGGAGCAATTCATAATGCTCGCTGGATGGCAACTATTCTCTATTCTGCTAAAATGCTGGCATTCAGCAAACAAATGTATTATTCTGAAGAATATGTGAAACACTTAGAGGAGTTCTGCTTATTCACTGCTTTATATATCCAACCATATCTCAAAGCACCAAAAGCGTCAGATGCAGCAATCAATGATTTGACTTTCTATAGTGACCTTCACATATATGGTGACACAGTGGACAGAAATATAGCTCATCGTACAATCAAGATATTCGAAGGCCATTGTTGGTACCTAGCTGAGGAGCTTATTCCATTTTCATTATTTTCTTTACGTATATCTTATGAAGAGAAAAGAAACATTGATACAGAAATTATTAAATCACATAGAAATGATAAAAACAGCTCGTATGCCAAAAGTGGCAAACCAGTATTTCCTTTGATCAATAAATCAACCAAACTAGCTTCCCTAGCTGGACCAAAATCTTGGTTTTTCTTTGATGTTCTACATAGCAATGGAAAATGATTAAATAAACCTGTTAAAACATGGAAAGAGGACAGAGCTTTTATTCACATCTCCAATTTTGTACACAGTGTTAAGGTTGTTAATGATGCGGCCGAGCGTGGAGTACAATTATTTGAAGATTTCACAAATTGCATCACAACAGATGAAGAACAAAGACAACAATTCCTGCAAGTTGTGCAATATCAAAGAAGTTTGTTGCTATCTTTTAAAAAGAGTTCCTTAGTTCAACTGCTAGAATAACTTCAATCATTATCAGTAGTCACATTTATTTCATACATTCATTTGCTTTACTAAGTAATTTTCCTGTTCAAGGTATTGTATGTTTGTTGAATAAAAAAAAAGATGGGGATCAAGAGCTGGCATGAAATGTTCAATCTCTTGAGTTGTTCCCGCCTTCGAAATATTGAGTCTCAAATATATTCCAAGGCCCATTGCCGCGAAGCTGCAATGGGATAATGCTTCACAGGTTGCGGTAACACCTATTCTCTAAATCCACCTGAAGACAAAATGTAGAAGAAAATGTTCAAAAATAGACATTTTTGCCTTTTAATTTTCTATTTTGGTACAAAAGCATAGTAAATTAGGTATCAATCGATAGCTATTTTAATTTTCAATCCAAAAATTTACATCAAATGAGATTATAATAAAATGCAAGAAAGGTATAACCGAAAGACTTCCGAAAATCGACAATTTTTGATAAAGAAAAAGGGAAAATTAGTTTTATAGACCTAAGGAGTCCGAAATTTTCACCAAATGGAAAATAATTGCTATTTTCTTACTTAGAGCGACAGGCATAATGATATTAGGAGGTTGGACCCGGGAAAAAAGACGTTGGTCAAAAATGGGACACCCTAACCCACACAAACGAGTGCCAATACTATGCAACCGATTACAGTTGCATGCCTTGCTGTCAGAGAAGCCTATATCAAAAAGTTACCCTTAAAAATAGATACAAAGAAAATTTCAAGAAACAGTGGTAACTTTAGCTAAAACACACCCTTACGAGAGTGCCGACGTCGTGCACCTGGCTATTACTCTATGCCGTGCTGTCAGAGAAGCTTATATTTCACATGACAAAATTGCCGCTTATGGGCTAACGTGCCCTTTGACGCTGATAGGTGCCCACCGGTAGTGAATCGGTTAACTATCAGTTGTATTGGCATCTCTCTCTCTCTCTCTCTCTCTCTCTCTCTGGTAAATATGGGGTTCGATGCCACCGTGTTCAATGTCGTCATCATTCTGTGTAATGTTTAATACCCGGACGGGAATTCCCAAGATCATGGGAAATGAAATTCAAACTTCAGAAATTGTTTTATATGACAGTTATTTATAATAATTATACTACCAAGTTGTAAATACCCATATATGAAATACTTTCATCTTACAGTATAATTAATCCGAGAGCAAGATAAATCCTGGCCAATCTACAACAGGAAGAAATAAATGAATATGTTCTGTTAAAAAAAATATTGTAATATTGTAAAATGTACAGTAGTATTGTAATATTTATTTTTACCAATAAATATATTATTATTATTATTATTACTATTATTATTATTATATTTATTAATAATAATAATAACGTTACAAACAGTAAATCTGATGCTGAACCTTTGCTCTGTATAATATTACAACACTGGCATTCTCCTGACATTTTAAAATGTTTTTAAAAGTTTTGACGAGTGTCTTACTATGTCACTTTAAAACGTTTTAAGGAGACAGTTCGCGGTTTTCTAAATTAAGGAATCAGTAAATGAAAAATTTAAAACAAAAAAAACCCTCAAACTGAACGAATTGGCGCAAAAGTCTTGCAAAAAGAGTTTTCCCTTTTTGCAGCAACAAATCAAAGGGCAGCCCTTCGTACTATCCCATTTCCTTCTGTTGAGCTTGAGAGAGGCTTCTCCGTGTGTGGTTTGTTTATAACAAAGAGTCGTATCAGACTTAGCGATGACTCTTTGGATGCTCGGTGTTTCTTAAAAGCACATATGAAAAAAGTTGTCTAACAAATAAAGGCATTGAAATGTCAAAAACAGAATAATAAGCAAATGTTTAACACCTTTCATGCTTAATGCTTATTCTAAAATCCAAAGTTTAAACTTCGATTACTTTATGATACTTCAGTTTTTCTGTAATCGAAATTCTGTAATCCATATGTATGCAGTTGTCTATATCATGCACTGAACAAAATATTTAGTCAGAAAAGCGTGACTTAGTAATTTTTTGTGGTTATACAGATCTAATATTCATTTAATGAATCTTAAGCAAAATGCCTCAATAAAAAACAGTTTTCATTACTTTAATTTATACTTTTAGTTTTAATTGCTTTATCAATTTCCTGCGAAATGGAATATAATTTCCCATTTCCAAGGAAATCAAAAACCCTTTCCGGGATTAAACACTTGTTCTGTGTCCTATAAAGCTTGTAACATAACTCCACGCAGGAAATAAGACCTTGTGATGAGGTAAATGCGACTCTGCTCATTTCATTGCAAAGTAATAAGGGAGTTTAAATTAAGAATTTATTATTCAAAGTATTAATCTGTCTACGAACCTCTCTGCATCCGTATGTTTGAAGGTGTTGAAGAAGGCTTTCTCTCCAGTAAGACCGTAGAAATCTCTGAATGTCTAGCATCTTTTCTAATTAACTCTAAAGATCTGAAAACCGATTTTTTTGTTTTTACCCAATTTCCTAAAGCAAAGAAATTGATCTCTAAAACTTACTTTTGACAACTAACAAGAATACCCATACCAAAGTTATATTTTAGCCCATCAAGTGGGTGTTCATAGAGATTAACCGTGACTAAGTTAACAGCGACCCGTGGCTCGGATCACACGTAAAGCTATAGGTACCCTGTATTGCATGACTTTTGCCATTACGAAGGAGGTTAAACAACCCCAAAACAAACATAGAAGATGTAATACTAATAATACTAAATAATAATAATAATAACAACAATAGTAATAATAATAATAATAATAATAATAATAATACATTAATTCGATTTTAACTGGCCGTTATAAAACAATGAAGCAAAATATTGCCTGAATTTTACAAACAGTTGAAGTGATTATGACCGTAATGGAATATCCTCGAAATCTCATTTGAGATTCAAACTTCGAGGTTCTTATGTCTGATGCCCATCCACTAAAACTCTAAAATCATCTATCCACCTATCCATCATTTAGAACAAAAGTAAAATTGAGATGAAATGACATGGAGGAAAACTAGATGTTGTGGGTATATGACAATTAATCCATTAATCCATTCTTCTACGATTTGTATGTTTGCAGAAATAGTAGTATGGTTTCGTCGAAGCCATCGAATTCGATTCCTAGAAATTGTCAAACCTTTGAGAATTTTTAGATCTTTCTTACATCTTTCCATGATGCAGATGTAAATTTATAACAAACTGTTATTTTTTGTCTCAGATGAAATAAATGAACTAAAAATCAATTCTAAAATGAAATCACACATGAAAAGAAGATATTGGATAGTTTTTACCCGGAACAATAATACTGCACAGGAAACAATGGAAAAACTGTGTTAAGGTTCTTAAAAAGTACTTTGGAAATTTACAGGCTATCAAGAAATAAGTTAATTAGTCTTGAGAAATCTTATTAATTGATGGTATTTCTGATGAACACTTGAAAATTAGTGGTTATAGATTAGTACATTTGTTAGTTATGCGCTTTACAGGTTTACTGATACATGACATTTTGAGTGAGTATGGAAGTGGTGGATCATAGTTCATGTAGTTGGAAATTAAATTTGCCAACTTTCAGTTTGTATAATATCTGAGATAACAAGAATTGTTTCAATTCGCCAGATCACCGCTTTAATAATTTAGAAATTTTTGAACTTCCCTGATCCCTTCAAATGGTTTTCACTGTAAACTGTCAGAAAAGTATTACTGTGATATAGTAGTCATAGTACAACGAGTGCGCACAATCGGAAAACGACTTTTTATCTGTCTACATACCATTTCGTCGTTTTGTTGAGTGTGACACGGGTTGAATAATTTTTGAAATTTATAAATTCTTTACCACGTGACAAATGCATGAGAAGTGAAAGACAGTACAGCCCACAAGTATTACTAAAACATCCTTGTAGACGGAAGGGATTCCATACAACTTCGGGGATATGCAGCTGCTCGACAAATTTTACAATTACAGGGTCACTCCAGGTTTGAGTACCGAGTGAATCAAAATAGTACATGCGGTCCCTATGTTTAAAATAGTTTGCAAACCAATGAATACCTTCACTACCAATAACATAACATCTGTGTTCACAATAAGACTACAGCAAACTCTTGTAGATGACAATTTCAATGTTTCATTCTTCACAAAAAGACATCGATAAATTTGGAACGTGTGATTCGTTCACTATTCATTACTCTCTGAAGTGTATTCGCGTCCAATTTAAAAGTCAGCGACAACGCCCCTAAATCTATCTACTTCTATTAGGGTTTTTGACTCGAGGTATACTAGTACACTAATAGGCGCGTCTATCGACTTGGCGAATTCCAATCTGACTGAGATGTTTCCACTCTGCTGTGGACTTAAATGTGTATTTACACTAGCAGATAAGTCCGGTGTGATGTCAAACGGATAAAGGTTAAATTGATCGATGAATTCTTTCTGCGTTACCCCAATCCCGAGCTCATCACAATCACCTGCAATATGGGCCAGATTACTATATGCTCTCGTTCAAAGCGGGAACACAGTGTCTGATGAATAATCCGTATCCAATGTTCCCCCCAACGCAACGTCATTGACGTATAGTTATATTTTTAAGGCCAAAATTCTCCAATTTAAAGCCATTCCTTTTATATTTTCCATTCACCGAATTGTGTTCCTGCATTCCAATTAATATCCTTTTAGGTAGATTTCCCAGGGCGATGTTTTCTATCTGTTTCGATGCCAACCCTGCTGGCAGTGTGCATAGTTTGATCTGTACTCTGTTAATTGGGTATTTTTTTGTAGCATTTAGTAAATTTTTCTCAATTTCTATTTGTTTAGGTGAACTTAATTTCACTCGCCGTACGCGGAGGCATGTCTCCATAATGTGAATGATAACGGGTTTTGCTCCCTCTTCTTGATCAGCATCCAAATTTAAACAGATCTCAGAATTCGTGAAGGTTAGCTTTATTTTCATATCCACCCCATTCACAAGCAACTTCTCCTGGAATGTGAAGTCTGTATGCAGGCGTCCAAAACACTCATATATCTTCTTTTTAGAATTTGTAAATTTGTCCTTTCTGCCACTTTCGTCTTTAGCTTCATAATAGCCCTCGGCACTTAAAAAGGTGTCCTGCGCTTCTTTGGAGAGGTTCAGCACATTTTTCAGATCGGCTCGTAGGTGGCAGTACCCCGTTCCTGCCAATATGTTGACCTGATTTAAATATACGTCACATCACATTGGTTGAATATGGAGTGCAGAAATTTTGTTTCAGGTTATACAGCATATTTGTCATCGCAGTCTGTTCCATCAGAATGGGCTATACGAAGTTTAGCGTACAAGTGCACACAGTTTAGGGTAAAAAATGTAAGGGCCTGAGCTGGGTATCACGAATTCTATTGGAGCACTCGGGGAACTAATTGTGTTTAAAGGGTTAATTGTAATAAAGTCACTGTGCTCAATAGAAACTTGATTATGCCAACACTCCCGATAAAGAGGTCATGGAGATCGTGAATGTAGGTAATACTCACAAAATAAAGTACAACAATACCGAATTGGCCACGGATACCTCACGCGTTACAAACATATCTGTAGCCAGCTTCACAACGGCCTAGGCACGCATCAATCTTTGGGGCCTATTGCATTCACTTGGTCGGAGGGTTCTGTACGCCGATACAGATAGTGTGATATTCACAGCGAGGGAGAATGGATACATGCCTCCTATTGGTGAATTCCTCGGGGATTTGATTGATGAGATCAAAGATGAGTATGGAGACATCGCATACGCCGACTCTTTTTTCTCAACAGGACCAAAAACTTATGGGGTACGGGTGAGGGTGGGAGAGGATATGAAATATATCGTGAAGGCTAAGGGTATCACGCTCAACCAGGCGAATCGGCGCGGGTCGTTAACTTTGATTCGTTGAAGGATCTAGTAGTACTAGTACTAACTGTAGGGACCAACAATTTTCGAGTGCAGAAGCGGGGTATGTAAAGGAACTTAGGGGTACGAAGGTGTGCCGTAGCACCTATAGGAAACGTTGCCAGGTGCCTGGTACCTATGATACCGTACTCTTTGGATACCATAATCTTTGATTGTTATATGTCTATTGTTAACGATATGTTTATTTTATTTATTACATGTACTTTTATATATACCCCTTGAATATTTCGTCTATTAAATAAATCGTGTTTCAATTAGCGTTTCACTTTCTCCTTTGTGTGGTGTGTGTGTGTGTGTGTGTGTGTGTGTGTGTGTGTGTGTGTGTGCGTATGTACAGGAGAAAGTTCTAAGCTCCGCCCCCTGTATGATTGGCCACGTGACTCCTACTACTGCCTGGGCATATCTCTTACCTGCGTGTTCAGTTGACCTCGAGTTCGAACAAACCCGTACACGTTTCATCGGCGTGACTCCTCCCGTCGAGCCGATCCGCCCACCTGTGGCTCATAGTCATCTCAGAGCTTGAACTGACTGGACGTGCACTCTGAATGCCGTGTACGATGTGTCCGTGAAGAAGTCATTGCGCGTGTTCAGGCGTGAAACCGGTGCCAATTTCTATGTAATGGAAATGACTTGTAGACAAGCAAACTCTGGTAAACGGAATGTTGTTTATTTAAGTGTTGAGGAGATGCATAGAATCTTCGTGGTAGTTGAGAAGTGGAGTGAGGATTGTTATAAAATTCCTGCAGGTGTAGGTACAAGAAGAGAGCAGATTGGTGATACCCCCTCATGTGCCATTGTTTCTATGTTGTGTATAAATAACGATCAGCCATGCATTGATATACGACTGATGTGGAAGAATGCTTTTGATAATAACATTCTTGTCCCTACGCGAAACCGTTTCATCCTCGACAGAATGTTTGAGATCGTCGGTTTCCGCAAGCTGAAGCCTATATTAGACGCGTGTCTTACGGATATGCTTTATTTTGATACGGTTCTTGAATATGCATACACCCCTCTGCTCGACGTGTTTACCGAGTGTAGGACTGAACAAGGCGAGAATTGTCTAGAGCTGGATGCTTATTTAAAAGGTTTAGACTCTTTGAAATATACTGAACTTTGGTACAAAGCACTTGAGCGGTACAGGGCTAAGCTCACCTACACCGTTCACCCTGAAGAACTATTTCTTTATATAATGAGCAGCTGTCGTTACGACTTAGAAGATTATTTCAACTGCCGCAATGCATTGTGAAGATGAGTTCACGATTGAAAAGCTGGGATCGTTAAAAAAAAACCCTCGATTGGAAAGGAGTATTTATATCTTGTATTTAATAATGATGTGTTGGCTAACGATGACCTCTTTGTTCGTGCTTTTGACTGTATTCTAGCCGTGTTTAAAGATAACTTGCCAACCGAATGTAAAGTGGGCACAAAAATAGTACGGAACGATATGAAGGTCATTTACATTGAGTATAGGTGTCCCTATAACTTGAGGGGTGAAATAATGTTAACTCTTATTACTTCGTAGTGCAAAGCAATAATGATGTGACTGTAGACTCGATTACGTGCGAATTTAGTGTTTTAGATAAGCGCAGTAGAACATAAAGTGAATGTATTTTGATGTATATTTATTTTCAGTGTATTTAATTATTTAATATAATTGTGTGCATATATATATATATATATTATATATATATATATATATATATATTTCTCCTGTACTGTTATATTGATGGTTATACTTCATTGTTTTGTATTTGTTGTATTATTTTTTATTTTATTTTTTTATCATATCTATTCCATCGCTTGTATAGGATTGTATATTTATTTTCTATATATTTCGTGAAATTGATTCCAGTAATTCGTCTAAATAAACAGAATGATGTTATAGTGTTTTATTTAATTATTTTAGTTGTATATATAAACGATATTATTATTTAATTATATGTATACCAAATGGCTGGTTACGCCTTCTAAACCGACTGACGGATTTCTAAGCCAACTGTCAAGAATATCTGAATAGTGCAATCTGGCAGCTGTAAAGTTAATTCATATATACACTATACACATACACCTGCCTTCTAGGTCTTCTAAGTCAACTGGTGGGTTAAGCCAACTGGCGGATTATGCCATGTGGCGGACTTCTAAGCCAACTGTCAAGAATATATGCTTTAATTAAATAAATAGCGAAATCTGGCAACTCAACCATAATAATGTACACCTGAACAATCCATTTACGTCTGCTAAGTCAGAATAAGCCTTCTAAGCTGACTGGCTGATTTACGCCTTATAAGACAGCGAGCGCTCGGATGAACTCTTATTATGCGTCTGTCTGGAGCCAGACGAACACCCATCTCTCCTTCTTAGGTTAAGGCTTAGGTTAGGGTTTCCCTTCAGGGGGTGAGGACATCCCACCTTTTCCCCCAAAGACCCTCCTCCTTCTCCTTTCTCTCCCTCTCTTAGGGAGAGTATTATATTAGGGGACGGAGAGTTTACGGATTTTAATAGGTTTCTGATATCATCAATAGCGTCCGAGAATTTTTCAATTGGAGTGTTTGGAGGTTTATAGATGACTCTGAGTACCACGTTTAGTTTCTCTATTTTCACTGCTAGAAGTTCCACAAAGCTGTTTGATTTACTTATTACCGTCTCTGTCATATGACTCTCATGTACATAAATAGCACAGTCGCCTTTACGTCTCGTTGTTCTATCCGCTCTTAGTATCTTAGTAGGTTGAAATCATCGATATATAACTCTTTCTTATCAATACAGTATTCGCAGTTTTCGCAGTTTCCTTGGCAATCTTTAAGATGCGTTTCTGTTAGGTATGCGATGTCCGCCCTTGTTTCGTTCATAAATCCTTCCAGGTACGAAACCTTTAGTGAGTTGTTTGGTTTTATGTTCTTTGTTTTGCGTTGCTCCTTCGTGCATTTCCAGTTCGTTATCATTCGGTATCGCATGTTTAGTAGCCCTGTGGTCCCCCGAAAGAGATCCGTTTCCGTCTACCTGTTCTGGTAGCTTCTTCTCAGGAAGCGATCCTGCTCGGAGGTTCCTAGATGTGTCAACTGCATGCGCTGTATGAGACTTAGCAGCTGTATTGTGTCTGCGATGTTGAAAAAATTTTGTTCACGATTTGTATACATGTTTTTCTTCATATTTTCCTGTTGCCCTTTGAAGCATTGTCCTTTGTCCTTTGAATTTGTCGGGAGATAATGGTAGTAGCATTTTATCCCGTATTGGCAGGCTCCATATGTAGCGTAAGCCTTGCAATTGTTTTGCGTCTATTATAAAAGAGATTTCTTCATCTTTCCATTTCAGGCATTTGAAATAGAAAAGAAGTTGGTGGGGGGGTCACATCTAATTGCCTTTGCTTCGCTGTTACTTCTTTACAGTACCTACAGGGTTGAGAAATTTACTTGACATTTCCATGTTACTAATAGTTGGTAAGGGATAATGCACGAAAATTGACTCATAAAGGTAGTTAAGAGAGGTATTTGGTTCACACCGAGGATACGTGCAACACCTCGCGTGCTTGCGCTTGGATTGTCCTGAAATCGCCGTAGGATTTCTTCTTCCATGTCAGGAGTGCGCACGTTTCTCTCCCGACCAGTGTCATGCATGTTTGCATGGAATGTTCCAGTTTCTCGCAGTCGCCGATGCAAATGCGCAAACGTTTGGTGGTTTGGCACACGTCTGTTTGGGAAGCGCTGTCGGTACAACCTCACAGCAGCTCTTCCGTTTCCATTGGCAGCCCCTTACACCATATGCATGTCAGCCATCTCAGCAGTCGTGAAGCGCTCCATGTTACGCGTACTACGTCCGATTTAAGAATGCCCGCGGCAAGCGCGAGTTTAGCCCACTTCACCTTTTAGCCAATTGCAGCGGCGCCCTCTCGCGCCGAATGGTGACGTCAGCGGACATACACTTATAGACGAAAAGGGTTTGTCTTGGTGTTGCCTATCCCCCATTACAATTTGTACAGAAAGTTTTCAAACACCCTGTATATATATATATATATAATAATATATATATATATATACAATTTAAAAGATTGTGTAGTGTGTAAAATGTATGCATGTGTAGTGATGAATAGGGGGAGAAGCGTGTGTTTGAAAGCATACTCGACTACTCATAGGGTAGATGAGAAAAAGATCAGTGATAGTGATAGGAGAAACGGAAGTTCCAGCACTCCCTGTCTCCTGCCTAACATCCCCCCGGAGTACCTCCCTGCTTCAAATGGTGTGTACAATCTCCTCCTGCAGGATTATTTTTTGTAATACCACTTTCATTCAGATTTTAAAGAAGCCCGTGTATATTGGGTATATACATATTTTTTATAACGTTGTACATGTATTATTATTTCTAATTTTTATAATGGTTGTCCCTAAAGTCTATTGAATGACATCACACGCGTGTGGATGTATTGATTTTTCTTATCACCCCATCCTCTTTCCCTTATCACTATATATATATATATATATATGATGAATAAAACCACGAAGGGAAAAGAAACACAAAGTGGTGCTCAAGCGCTTTCGTCTAATGACATCCTCAGGAAAACTGGAGTGAAAGGAGAGTTCAAGACAATATATAGGTTACAAAAATACACACACATATATATATATATATATATATAGTAAGTATAGAAATAAAAAAAAATTGTGGGAGGAGCAAAACACATTTGCACGGAAAAATGACAATTTTAGCACTTTGCCCGAAATTCAACATAAATTCAAATGCTTGTTTCCAACCAATTTTTATAGTTATTGTCTGAATGGTAAACAGGTCACAAAATAATAAAGAAATAAAATAAATATAAATTGGAAAAAATTACAAAATAATGCCTTAGTGATATATACGTCACAACCGAAATAAACATAAAGAAATAAACCAACAGATAAAAAAAAAAAAAATTGTAAATGGAGTCTACAAATTCAAGCTCAAAAGGAAAGTTTACAATCAATTTAATAGATGATGCCAAAATGATATATATGTCACAAAAAAATAAAATAAAGAAATAACCCCAAAAAAATAAATTAAAAAATAAATTGTAAGAGAGGCACCCAAATTTATAAGGGAAAAAAAATTACCAAAGGTTTTTTAGATATTGTCTGAATCATGCATACTATGGTCGCAAACGAATAAAAAAGTCGCAATTAAAATGTATATATATACGGCATGCGAAGGTGCCCCCTCAGGGCATTGGTTTCTGCTCGTATGTAGGAGAATTACGACTTCTGATTGATCGAGGTCCTTGGTGTAGTGGATAGCATATCTGACAAGCCAATCGGATGATCCCAGGTTCGATTCCCGGGAGGTACCTCATTTTTCATGTATATATATAATGTTTCAGACCAACAAAGACCCTAGGATCCACTCATATATATATATATATATAAATATATATATATATAAAATATATATATATATATTATATATATATATATATATATATATATAATATATATAAAATATTATATATATATATATATATATATATAGTGGCAGGACGTTTTCAAATACTTTTGCGATGTTCCAGCAACACAAACACGACCAAGATGACGTCACACAAGCACGCTTAAGATGACGTCACATTGCGAGGATTCACTCAAGGCATGTTATTATGCCTTGCCTGAGTTGCCTCACACCTAAACCTCGTTACAAGGACTTCTCGAGTAGGACGCCGACATCGCAACTCGATCTCTCTTTCCGAAGAACCAGTGACACGAGAGATCTCACCATGTAACAACGTGAAAGGCCCCATTTTAGCCTGGTGTCATTCACCTAATATTATATATAGACTAATCATTACCTCGCGCGTTATTAATATTGAAGTCATTATTCAAGTGCATATTTAATGTTATTAATTAGGTTGATTGAAAGAATGCGTTTTCTTCCTTTATTAAG
Organism: Bathynomus jamesi; assembly: GCA_023014485.1. NCBI lineage: Eukaryota > Metazoa > Arthropoda > Malacostraca > Isopoda > Cirolanidae > Bathynomus > Bathynomus jamesi. Next base: position 353,612 of record JAJOZX010001404.1, on the reverse strand, counting down.
CAAAATAAATGATTTATGAATGAGACAAAATATAAGTTGGTTGTTTACAGCCAACTTATGTTTTGTCTCATTCATAAATCATTTATTTTGTTTAATAAAGGAAGAAAACTCATTCTATCATTCAACCTAATTAATAACAATATTTGATCTGGAAAGATCATGGTGACTCCAGCCTCATCATTAACAATCAATTATAAATATTATCAATCGTAACCATTATCATTATTATAGTGCTTACATTACGCTATCTCTCTCTCTCTCTCTCTCTCTCTCTCTCTCTATATATATATATATATATATATATATATATATGCACCTTTCAACCTTTCAAATGTTCCGTGCGATGATTCCTCATTTCACAAAGGTCAAGTTTGTCGCCCCTCAGTAGTATAGTGGCAAAAGGGTAGAGTGCAAGTTGCAATTGCAATGTTACGTAATGAGTGCCCACCCCCACCCCTTTGTTGCAATATTGCCAACCCCGCCCCCTTTGTTGCAAAGCCTCTTTGAAGGAGGTGGGAGTGCCTCACCCCCAAAAGGGGCATATCTAACCTAAGGGGCCTCTTAGGGGGAGAAGGGGACGCCTCATCCCCCAAAGGGGCAGAAAGAGACAGTAAGAGAGGAAGGTGGAGAGGACCCAGAGGTCCTTGCTCGGCTGATTGCCGAGCTCATATGGGGTTCTTCAGCCACCCGCCGCCCTTTTATATGGTCCCAAACAACCAGTTGGCTGCAGAGTTGCCAGATAACGTCATGTGTTTAATTATTATTATTTAGCCATTTGGCTGTTGAGTTTCCAGATTCATTATTTATTTTAAATAAGCATATGTTAATCAGCCAGCAGGCGCCACAGCCAGTCGGCTGCAGAGTTGTCAGATAACGCCATGTGTTTAATTATTATTCAGCCATTTGGCTGCTGAGTTACCAGATAACGCCGTGTATTTTCTTTAAAGCATATATATATCACTTGGTTTAGAAGGCCGATTTGACAAATATCAATTAATTAATTATTCTGTTTTAGAAACAAATGCTATAAACGTGTTCAAGGAATAAATAAAACACTATTACAACGTTCTGTTTATGAATTAATGTTTATACAATGGGGCGTATATATGATCAAATAATAGAATGGAAAATATATAATCATACAAAGCATAGTATTAACAAAATATTAGAAAAATATATTTATATATTAAATATATGTATGTATATATATATATATATATAATATATATATATATATATATATACAGTACTGGCCAAATTATTAGGAATTTTTTAAAAATTTCATTTTTTGGTATAAAATGTTAAATTAAACCAATTTTAAACGTTGAAAAGTTATTTATTTCTACACAAGAATACATGGTCATTATTTAGCAATAGTTTAGTACTTAGTTTGACCCCCTTAGCTGCCTTAAGGGCTGCGACACGCTTCGGCATGCCATGAATCAATTTTTTGCATAATTCCTTAATACGTGTAGAGTGAAACCAGACTTGAATAAGTCGCTCTATGAGTTGGTGTTTTGTTGTTATCGGCGTTTCATGCATTACGTCCTTTAAAATACACCATAAACTTTCGATTGGGTTCATGTCTGGAGAATTTCCAGCCCATGGGAGCAACCGAACACTATTTTCATGACACCATTTTTTAACTGACTTTGCCGTGTGGCATGGAGCTGAGTCTTGTTGAAAAATCCAACGTCTATTACCATACCATTCCCTTATTTGAGGCAGTAGACGTCTTCTTAGTACTTCTATATACTTGACTTGGTTCATATTCCCCTCAACAATGCTCAAACGACTAGTTCCATGCACAGAAATTGCTCCCCAAACCATGATCTTTTGTGGAAATTTCACCGTTTTCATCAGACACTCAGGCAAAAATTCTTCTCCAGGCCTCCTTCTTACACTTTGAACACGATCGTCAAGCACGGCAATCGTTGACTCATCGGAGAACACCACCTGCAATCAAAGAAAGCCCTGTGAAAGAGTCAGTGCATAGCGTATGAAGTACAGCTAAAACGAAGTACAGTATGACTTGCTGCTTTACAGATATTTTTACTGCAGTTTTATCACGTACTGTAAATACACTTCTATGCATACTGTATTTACTGTATTAACATTCTATTTAATGTTAAATATTATTCTTACCTGTTCCCAATCCTCACTAGTCCAGTTAATGTGTTCCTTTGCCCATGCAAAACGTGCCTTCTTCATAGCCTCAGTGAGCCTGGGCTTCTTCCTTGGGCGGTAGGCTTTGAAGCCGGCAGTTAGAAGCCTCCTGTTGACTGTTCTACGACTAATATTGATGCCATCAGCCGCTAGACTACTGGAAATGTTTTTGCAAGTAGCTCTTCTATTTCTAAGAGACAAAATTGCAATCTGTCTATCAGTTCTTGGAGTCGTTACCCTTTTTCTGCCGCATCTTCCAACCCTTTTGGGGCCTACATTTTCTCCAAATACCATTTTTTTCTTAATACGAAGTACTGACTGTGGTGAAACATGGAGTTTGGCAGCGATTTCCTTTTGTTTAAATGTAGAAGAAGTTAATAAAACCTGTATTTGCCCAATTTTCCGTGGACTCAAGTCATTCTCTCGCCCCATTTTCAAATTCACTTAAAAACTGTAACAAATAATTGCCGAAATTGGGTAAATACACTATTTGAATTAAACGGTAGTTACAATGACACGTAAAAGAAAGAGAAACACACCCGCATCGCACGACAACCAAACGACAACTGACGAACAAACACGCTTCGTTCGACTAAAGAATTATGCAAAAAATTGATTCATGGCATGCCGAAGCGTGTCGCAGCCATTATGGCAGCTAAGGTGGGTCAAACTAAGTACTAAACTACTGCTAAATAATGACCATGTATTCTTGTGTAGAAATAAATAACTTTTCAACGTTTAAAATTGGTTTAATTTAACATTTTATACCAAAAAATGAAATTTTAAAAAAATTCCTAATAATTTGGCCAGTACTGTATATATATATATAATCATACAATGCACAGATTAGCAAAATAGTAGAAAAATATATAGTTATATTATCAAATATTAGTACAGGAAAATATATACAAAGCGTGTAAGCACATTATTACAGGAAATATATATATATATATATATATATATATATATATATATATATATTCTCTTTACGGCCTACGGTGCAAAACGCTAAATTCGTGATTGATGCTATATCCACATCGCCATTACTCTGCACGATGTGCTAAAACCGGTCAAGCATCACCTCACCGTTTAACTGCTACGGCGGGTTATATTCGATATACAGTAAATGGCTTTCATATCGTTCAATACTATTTTTGTACCCACTTTACACTCGGCAGGCAAATTGTCTTTAAGCGCAGCTAGAACAAATTCAAAAGCACGCACAAAAACGTCATCGTGGGCCGTTACATTGAACACAAGTTTATAATCATGCCTCTCCAATCGGGGATTTTTTCTTAACGCCCCGAACGTTTCAATCGTGAACTCTTCTTCACAATGCATAGCGGCAATTGAAATATTCTTCCAAGTCGTAACGATACCTATCCACTATATAGAGGTACAGTTCTTCAGGGTGAACAATGTATGCGAACTCAGCTCTGTACCTCTCAAGCTTTGTACCACAGCTCAGGATATTTCGAAGAATCTAAAACTTTTAAATATGCATCCAGATCTAGACCGTTCTCCCCCTCTTCATTCCTACATTCAACAAAGCCGTCAAGCAGAGCGGTGTAAGCGGATTCAAGTACCGTGTCAAAATAAACCATGTCTGTAACACTTGCATCTAATATAAGTTTCAGCTTACGGAATCCAACGATCTCAAACATTCTGTCGAGGATGAAACGGTTTCGTGTAGGAACAAGAACGTCATTATCAGCTGTGTTCTTCCACATCAGTCGTATATCAATGCGTGGTTGTTCGTTATTTACACTCAATGTACAAACAATGGTATATGAGGAGGCGTCACTAATCACCTCTCTTATTATACCTACGTCAGCTGGTATTTTATAACGGTCCTCAGCCCACCTTTCAACCACCACGAAGATTTTATGCATCTCCTCAAGTTTTAAATAAATAACGTTACGTTTGCTTGCATGCCTACAGATCGTTTCAAACACACAGTTAATGGTGCCGGTTTCTCGCCTGAATACGAGCAATGACTTCGTCACGGAGACGTCGTACGAGGAGTTGAGAATGCTTCTCAAAGGGAGTTCCATCGAATTCACACAGTTCGAGATGACACGTCCACTCGGCGCAAGCTCTGAGAAGACTATGAGCCACAGGAGGCAGGCAAGTAGGCAGGATCGGGTCGACGGGAGGGTGATTCACCCTGATGAAACGTGAATGGGTTTGTTCGAACTCGTATGCTCCGTGAGGAGTGAGTCGCACCATAATCTAATGAAACGTGTGCGACGCTGACCCAACATGAACTGTTGTATCCCATTATATTGGGCAGCTGTCTTGAAAATTTTCCGGTACAAGAATTAATTTCGGTTTTAATCTTTTATCACTACCACTTCCCAGAATACGCACCAGACAGTTTCCCTCAGGGTAAATTTCACGAGCTAAACACATTTTATAGTGTTTTATCTCTCCTAAACATCTTCACATTGCGGGGCGCTGTTAGAGAGAAACATATGTTCATATTTATCCTTTTTATTTAACAGACGATACTCATCTCTAAAATCTGTTAAAAACTCACATAGCCCTTTAGCCACAACCTCACTACAAACCTCATCATGATATATATTAATGTAGTGGTAAAAATACTTAAGATTGTCCATGATGACGAGATTCACATTTTCAGTCGTAGGGTATGAGTACTCGACATGATGTAGCATGATATAATACCGTTTATCACACCACTTATCCACAAGACTCGCTACCCATAACTGTTGTTTATCTTCTGATCGTGTTGTTTCTTCTACCACGCGGTGCACGTGAGCCTTTATAAAGCTTAGTTCTATAACATACTTCAGTACATCGTCTGTACTGCGAAATCCTACAATCCCCTCGCCAGAATATCTGTAGAGTATTTGAATAGCCTGGCCTTTCGCACGATTCAATGCAGCCTTAAAAGATACAAAGGAGGAGGGTATAGGAAGTTTTTCAGTATCCACTACATCTACGCACTTGGCTGAATACCACTTCATAAATGTTGAACACGCGATATTAAAGGTGGTCATTTTCTTCTATGCGAGAGAATACACGTCTGAGCGCAAGGGTATACAGAGGTCAACTGAGTACAGAAGGGTAGAGGACTGCTCAGGCTGCGACATGATTCACGTCGCCGGTCTTACAGTGGGCGGAGCTTAACTTTTACTGTACATACGCACACACGCAGAGTAAAACGCAAGTTGAAACACGATTTATTTAATAAACGAAATAATCAAGATGTATATATATATATATACAAATACGTGTAATAATTAAGTTAGCAATAGACATATCAAAGATTATGGTATCCAAAGGGTACGGGATCAAAGGTACCAGGCACCTGGTAGCGTTTCCTATAGGTTTTACGGCACACATTTGTACCCCTAAGTTCCTTCACGCCCCCCAGCTTCTGCGCCCGAAAATTGTGGGTGCCTACAGTCAGTTGGGGCGGCCGACCACCCTCATCATCCAAGCACACTAACTCCTTCAGGGAATCAAAGTTGACGACCCCCGATTCGCTTGGTTAAGCGTGATACCCTTAGCCTTCACGATATACTTCGTTTCATTCCCTATCCTCACCCGTACCCCATAGGTCTTTGGCCCTGTTGACACAAACGAGTCGGCGTATGCGTTGTCCCCATACTCATCCTTGATCTCCTCAGATAACTCACCGAGGAACTTACCAATAGCAGGCATGTATTCACCACTCCTCGCTGTGAATATCACGCTATCTGTATCAGCGTACAATACTCTCCGCCCAAGAGAATGTAATGGACCCCAAAGTTTGATGCAGGCATAGGCTGTTGTGAAGCTGGCTACAGGAATGTTTGTAACCCGTGATGTATCTGTGTCCAGTAGAGTATTGTTGTACTTTATTATGTAAATATTACCTACATTCACAATCTCCATGACTTCTTTATCAGGTGCGTTGGCGTAATCCCAGACTTCACTATAACTTTGCGCCAAATGAACATTCCCTTTACCGGTATTCTGCGCAAACTTTTCTCAAAGACTGTTTAGGCACAATTTTGCACTAAAGCGCTTGCCAGGATTCTTTGCAATTTGGGTACGATCAAGTTGTATACCTTCGTGTTCGCGGTAACGATGAATATACGACATTTTTTCGTCTTCGGATTCAACCCCTCGCGGATATCCTGATGCCTCAACCTTATCCTTCAAAAATGCTTTTATATATGGTGGGAAAAGGTTGGGTAGCTTCTGAAACCGCCACACCTCATGTATCTTCATTATTCTATACCCATGGCGTACGGCTAGGGCCAGCTCAGGACTTGTGAATACACCTCTAATCTTACGCTGGTTGGGTGTATGGTCACAATCACCATTGTTCTTTTCTGCACACTTCACGCACAGGGGAAACATGAGCTTGTGATCGATGACGACGGGTAAGATCGGCATCCATAAATCGTTAGGGGGGAGCACGTCTACGAAAGAGAGCCGAAAGTAGCGATCATTCAAATTTCTTGAAAACTCTGCGATCGAGGGTAGGCTAGGCCCCACCAGTTTCTCAGGAGCGCCCACGAGGTACGGGTTGTTCTTCATCACGTATGGATATAAAGAACAGAAATTGTAGTAGTGAAGCTTCACACCCTCCGTAGGTGGAAAGTATAGCTTGAAGGGATTTTTACGCCCACCGAACAAGCTACCACCCGCATTTCAGAGGATCCAGTACCATTAAACGCTAGATCGTGTTTATTTCCTCTGTCTCCATCCGTGCATCATATTCATGCTCCCACAAGACTTTGTGAGTGAACTGGGAGCTTATAAGCTGATCGCGGGTGCGCGTCCACGCAAGACAGTCGGCAGGAGATCTACCGTGGATATCTCCCACGATTCCACACTCAGGACGTTGTCATCCATGCCAAAAGCAACCGTTAAAGGAGTACACAGTCTTCACACCAGTGACACGGTTTTCACTTAGCCCATCAACCCAAAAAACACGACCATTAATCTTAATGGGTACTTCACTCGTGTTGCGGGCGTGCTTTATGTATACACCTGTCTGTTGTTGTAGTTGTATGAGCTAGTAAATAGCCTTGTGGCCATAAATGCGGGGATTGTTTCTGTGAATAATGGCTAAGGAACCTTTAGGCATATAGTTATTCTTGAACACCGTAAAACATAATGACGCGACGGTGGTTGCGACTTGCAGCGGATCGCATTTGAAACGGCCTATGTACATCCTTCTAAAGGCCTGGAAACATACTCTAAGCACACGTACATCATTCACGCAATAACGCTCACATTCATCAGCTATATTATAAGGATTAAGTTCATTAAAACTGCTGTAGTAACGATCAAAGTCTTCACGTTCAGCTGTACTCATACAGTCATAGTTAAAGTAGTGTTTGGGTGGAGGTAGGCCTATGTAGTTTAAAGTCTCGCTAGTGAGGAATGTGTAAGGGAAGTATCCTTTTGAAACTTCAGCTGCTACCCCCATCACCTTGGGTAGCTTTGCTAATTTACAAGGTGTGAATAATAAAGTGTCTTTAAATTGTACATTACCTCTTATTTGCATCTGTATTAATTTGTTGCCTCTTTTCAATGGATCACCTTCAAATATCTCAGACGACTCGTGCTCAAGCAGCTCCTTATAAAGGAACTGCGTGTCAAACTTTGCCCCGATATGGGCGAGAATATATATAGTCATTTCTTTGAACTTGTCGGCTAACTTGACAATATAGGACACAAATAGTTTCACAGGACTATCGTGGACATTTGTTTTAAAAACGTTTGTCCGTTTACCACATTTGGGGCACTCATCACACTTGATCTCCATACACTCATCGCAGATAGTTTGGCTCACAAGTAAATGTGGAGTTACCTCTTTGGTTTCAGCGTTCGTGTATGTTTCTATATTTTACTATAGTTATACAAGGTTTGTTTTTTGGCTTAGCGTCTTTCATAAATTCATATAACATACAGTACATGCTTTACTGGCATGTAGGACAGTGAATTTCGTCACATTTGTGCTTGAACTCCTCGCTACCATTCAAGGTGTGAAACATGCCACATTCACAGATTCTCATTTTCCTGCACGTGCCAGCCAATTGATTTATAGAGCTGAAAACAGTTATTATTGAAAAATGTGCGCCTACAAACATTACAATCCCTCTTCTCAACTTCAACTACAAGGCTTTCACATTTGGAACTTTTACACTGCTCACATACCATGTCGCAATCTTTACAATGTTTCACTATATCATCCGCAAACTCGAGACACGGATGGGGAGATACGTTGCCCCTGACAGACCTAAAATAAGTAGGGGTCTTGTACGATCTCTCACACTGCTTTTAAAAACATACACAGTCCTACGACGATCATCCAGTCCAAATACCACTATACGGACCTTCATTTTCTGTTCTACCCTTCTCAGCTCTTCAGGACCCATATTACAGTCAAATTCAAGTTCACAGTCTACAGCTAGTTTACGGGCACGCTCCACGACCGTAGGCAGCCAAATTTTTTGAGCCCGTGTATTTTGTACAGTAAACATGCGAGCTAGGACTACTGCTATAAAACCGCAACCACGATCGACGTTTATATGCCGTCTATAAATAGTCTGAGAATTGAAGTTAAGAGTATGCGGTGTGGCACTATGACCCGCAACACGGAATACACGGTCAATATTTACCGTGAAGTTGTCCATATTGAAAGCTATACTACTTTGAGAGGCTTGCATTATACGACCTAATATATACTCTACATCTTCAGCCGCCAAACGTCTGGATGGTACTACTATCCAAAAGTCATCTACATCGTTATCATCTGAGCCGAATCCGAAGGACAGACTCGTCCTGACTTCACGCTCGTCGCGGTTCTGACGGGCAAACTCTACAATACGCTGTACAACGCGACATAGTCCGTGCTCAATTTCATTGCTATACATGGCTCTAGGGTCAACCTTGACTATATACCGATTTCTAGTCAAGGTTAGGGTAGTGGTTGCGGTGCGCACCAACTCAAATGTTACACCATCCTCAACAGAATGGGGCGCAGTTGTGGAGGATGAATAAGGGTCTATATTGGCTGATGTGAGGTTGGTTGCGTAAGACGTTGAGGGTTGGGGGCTCTATTACTGCAGACTCAACAGAATGGGGGGGGCAGCTGTGGAGGATGAACAAGGGGGTATATTGGCTGAAGAAGCTGATGTGAGGTTGGTTGCGTAAGATTGAGGGTTGGGGGTCTATTATTGCAGACTCAACAGAAGGGGGCAACTGTGGAGGATGAATAAGGGGGTATATTGGCTGAAGAAGCTGGTATGGGGATGGTTGCGTAAGACGTTGAGGGTTGGGGCTCTACTACTGGTGATCTAACAACCGGCGCGTTCCTGGCGCGCTTTATACCTGATATGGAGACCTCTTCATCATGTCTCCGCTTTGAATGTGCAACAGGTGTCGCTGGTGAGGATTCATCGGCGGGTACGGGCATTGTAGATGCATGGTCATCGGGATCATCCGTGATATTGATGATGGGGGGCTGTACATCCTCGTCATTCATGGTTCTGTGGAAGAAGAAAACAAAATATAGGGAGCAGAACTCGCTATTTGTAATATTCTGTAAATAACCCACTTAGGGTTGTGACGTGTTAGAAATGGAATCTGTAGAAAAATTCAGATTCACGAGCCCATCCACATGTATTATATCTGGCCCGACAGGTTGTGGTATAAAGGTGTTTATGCTTAATATCATTAAAGAAAAGGGGGAAATGTTCTCAAAATTTGTGCATAAAGTTATATGGTGCTATTCGACATACCAATCAGTGTTAGTGTTCAATGAGTACCACGATGCTGTTTTGTTCCACAAGGGGTCTATGACGTTAATTCGTTAAAGGGAAATGAACATACAGTCATCGTAATTGACGACCTCATGTTGGAGATGGATAAAACGTTTGCCGAGACATTTACAGTATTCTCCCACCACCTTAACATAAGCGTGTTCTTCATCAATCAGAATCTATTTTTCAAAAATAGATACATGCGCGTGTCGTTAAATGCAATATCTAGTCTTATTCGCGAACGTAGAGATGTGTCACAAATTGGGGTATTAGCCAGTCAAATGTTCCCGAATCAGCGTAAGGAGTTTTTGGAGGTTTATAAAGAGGTCACAAAGCAACGTTATGGATATTTGCTTTGCGACCTTCACCCGCGAAACACGTTTAGGGTGCTTCTAAGAACGAATATATTTCCAAACGAGCCTGAAACCGTGTATATTCCAGAATGACGAATAGGCTAAAGAAATACCGTGAATTAATAAAAATCTATCAACGACTGCCTCGAGCATTGCAGCAGATGTTTGTTAAAAATATCGACTCTGATTTTTTAAATGCATCTGTGAAATCTGCCTTAATGTTATAAAATGTAATGTTCCAATGAAGTCCCCTCAGAAGGCTCGCTTGCGTCGTTACAAGAACATAATACGGACGCTCGCCCATAAAAGCCAGACTGTGGGTAAGAAAAAGCGTATTATTGTACAAAGAGGGGTTCGTTCCTCCCATCTTATTTTCAATTTTGGGGCCTTTACTGACTAGATTAATATAATGAAGAAGGTGGTTGTGATCCCGCACGAGGTGTATGCTTCATTACAAAGGAGTCCAGATGCGGTTCTAGACCCGTAAAAGTAGACTTAAAAGAATGGAAAGTGAGTTGCTACCCTATTAAACAGTGAAAAGGCACCTGATGAGAAAAGGATCTTGTACCAAGAGGCTTTGCAGAAATTTCTTCATGAGTACGAAGATTATAAGCATCCTACAGAGCTCCCGTGAGGCACAGCTCGAGTAGCGCAGAGCATAGCGACACAGGGCCTGAGCAACCAAAGAGTAGCGGAACACAGCACATCGAACATGTGCTAAAAAACAGCCTCCCCATACATTGAGGAATAAAGGGTTAAGTCTTTATAATCTTTGAGTGAGGACCCCATCATACAGTGGACCGACAGGCGAGGTCATTGTTGATGGAACAAGGGTACAAGGATCCAATATCGTTGATATTGTTCATGATCTGGTGAGAAAGTGGGATAGGCCCTCACCAGCAGGATGGAGACATATTAAAGCAAGACTACAACAAATAAATGTCCCCAAAACATTGATAGGTAATCTGAATAGGTTAAAAGACTTGGAACATGCATCGCACGTGTCACAACTGAGTACACCTTCGCCCCCATCAGCTGCAGTGTCTCTGAAGAGGAGAAAGAAGAGAGTAGACGGCCAACCTTATCCACGCGCCTCTAAAATACGCAAATGGCTAACGTATTAAGTAAGCACTATTATGACATTTCTAGCCCTGCATCCTATGGTGGCGTTAATAGATTGTACAGAGGTACTTATGGTGTAAGGAAAAAAGATGTTGAGAGATTTTTGCGTGCCCAGGATGCTTATACACTTCATAAACCTGTAAGAAAAAGGTTTAAAACAGCCAAGACAACAGCCGCATCGATTGACTCTATTTGGCAGGCAGATTTAACAGACATGCAAAGATATTCAGTGTACAACGACGGCTACCGCTACATCCTATTCATAATAGATGTATTCTCTAGATACCTGTGGCTAATTCCCTGAAAAACAAATCGCCTGAAACAGTTGCTAAAGCGGCCAAAACGCTGATGTTGAAAGAAAACCGGATTCCTGGCTATTTTTGTACGGATATGGGAAAAGAATTTATAGGGCGAGCTTTTCAGAACATGCTGTCAGAGTTTAACATCAGCTATTACACATCCAATTCTATACATAAGGCTTCTTTAGCTGAAAGAGTTCAACGTACCATAAAGGAACGCATGCACCGATATTTTACACATAAAAACACGTACAGATATATAAACGTTCTCGATTCATTGGCTTCATCCTACAACCGCTCACACCATCGCACGATCGGTACAACGCCTAACGATGTTTTAGAAAGAGGCATGCGCCCGAGAAGAGATGGAGTGCCACCACCCTCTGAGCGTTTCAAAATCAATGACTATGTAAGACTGTCACGTTCGGGAAATAAATTCGCGAAGGGTTTTGAGCAAGGATGGACACGCGAGATTTTTAAAGTTAGAGCCATGATTCCTAAAGGTGAGATAATGATGTATTACGTTGAAGATTTGAATGGTGAAGAGATCTCGGGAGGTTTTTACCGCGAGGAACTGCAGAAAGTGGCATTTAATTTAGGAAAAAATGTGTTTAAAATTGAGAAATTTTAGGAAGCAAAGGTACAGGAAAGAGAAAAATGTACTGGTGAAGTGGCTAGGTTACCCAGAAAGCTTCAACCCTATATAAAAGCTGATGCAGTAATGAAGCTTAATTAGTATGCAGCATGACACCCAACCATTTCTACGTCACACTCCCGTCCTCCTCATCCCTGTCTGTACACCCTAACAACACACTAGCCAACTTTGTAACAGAACTCCATGGGCCCATTGAATTGGGCGTGATTCGTATGAGGTGGGTGATATGTGAATTTCAGCTGGATACCCTCTTTTTAAATATTGATTATAAAGATTCTGTATTTACCGTTCTTAGAAACATTGATGATTGTGAAAAAGCCTGGTTAACTCGGGATGAAACTATACGTATCGCCCGGACTAAGGTTGCACAGTTTTTCAGTACAACAGTGACACTAGGGCCAGGGCGTTAGGGTACGGCTGAGGATGTTGTGAGAGACTTAAACATAAGTTTTAAAAACTCAAATCTTACGAATGACTTATTATACGAAATCGTAAACAGAGGAAACCATACACATATTCTAGTCCTAAAATCAAAGGTTAACAGAAATCTTAAAGACGGAAGAGTGTTCAAAATTATGACCGAGGGGCGTTATTGAGCAGCCTTCCAAAGAGACACCTTTCACGAGGCACCGCATGAATATCCAGCTTAATTTATCACTTGAGGATGGAGAAATTGGATGTAAGTTCTCAGCCTCCAGACATGTGCTATATTTACAGCAATATAGTGGAACAACAGTTTGTTGGGGATACCCAGGCACGCCTGCTACGCGTAGCCCACATCCCCAACCATAGAGGAAGGAGCTTCAGTATTACATATGACATATCCCATTATGTGAATGTCGCAACTAATCTAATAACTAATATTTCGATATATATAAGAACGATTGAGGGCAAAAATTTCCCATTCGGTGACGGGAGCTTAACAGTGAAGCTACACTTCCGACGCACTGAGTTATAATGGCCAGAAAGCCTTTCACGGTATACCGAGGGGTGAGATACCAGCGTGGTAGTGGACTTGGATCCATTTTTTCATCCATACTACGCACCGCTGTCCCACTGTTGAAGAGGGGCGCCAGGTACCTAGGAAGGAAGGCGTTACAAACAGGTTTTAACGCGGCAGAGGACATGTTCGCGGGAACTAAGCTTAAAGAAGCTCTAAAAAAACATTTAAGGCGTACGCGGGATGAAATCATCAAAGACGCGAAGAGTAAAACACGTGGTGGTGGAAAGAAGAGAACTGTTAGGAAGAAGGGGCTGCCAACACGTGGTGTAAAGAAGAAGAAGAGAGCTGTTAGGAAGAAGGGATCACGTGGCATTAAACGTAAAAGGTACCAAAAAAGAAGTGTTCAAAGCGTATGAGACCTATGGCCGATCATTTTTTTAACTGATATAAACTGAGGACGCTACTCTCACGATTCATAGATTGAGTAATACTTGTCGAGGGAGGTGGCACTATTTCTGACTCACCATGGCAAGTTTCATTCATCCGTGTAGTTCACAATGCTGTAAATCGGAGCTATCCCTCTTTGAGATGCCTCCAACGCAAGATTCTATTGAGCACAGCGACTTTATTACAATTAACCCTTTAAACACAATTAGTTCACCCAGTGCCCCTATAGAATTCGTGATACCCAGCTCAGGCCCTTACTTTTTTGATCCGAGCTGAATGCACATGTATACTAAACTTCGCATAGCTCATTCTGACGGAACGGATTGCGATGATAATTATGTTGCATACCCCGAAACCAACTTTCTGCACTCTATATTCAGTCAGTGTGACGTATATTTAAATCAGACTAACATCTCGGCAGGCACGGGGTACTATCACCTACGAGCATATCTGGAAAATGTCCTCAACTTTTCAAAAGAAGCAAAGGACACCTTTTTATCCGCCGAAGGGTATTACCACACTAAAGATGAGGGTAGTATAAAGGATAAATTTAAAATTCTAAAAAAAAGATATACGAATGTTTTGGACGCCTGCATACAGACTTTACTGTCCAGGAGAAGTTGCTTATGAACGGGGTAGATATGAAATTGAAGCTTACCCGCACGAGCCAAGAGATCTATATAAATCTGGGGGCTGATCAAGAAGAAGGCACGAAACCAGTTGTGGTACATATCATGGAAACGTATTTGCTTATACGCCGCGTGAAATTAAGCTCCCCGAAGCAAATAGAAATCGAGAAAGATCTCATGCACGCCACAATGAAATATCCAATTAACAGGGTACAGATCAAACTGTGCACGATCCCAGCAGGCCTGGCATCGAAACAGATAGAAAACATTGCTCTTGGAGTCCTCCCTAAACGGAGTTTAATCGGATTGCAAGACCACGCCTCAACAAATGGAAATTATAAAAAGTGTGCCTTAAAATTCAAGAATTTCGGGCTTAAAAATATTATTCTATTCATAAATTGTATCGCCCTGGGTGGAGTAATGGATATGGATTACTCAGCAAATGGAGTATTCCCGCTCTGCGCGAGAGCTTATAGCAGTTTGGCGCATAATACAGGAGCGTGTGATGAGCTCGGTTTCGGGATAACTCAGAAAGAATTTGTGGAAGAGTTTAATATTTACTCATTCGACCTTACGCCTGACTTAACTGCTAGCGTAAACACGCATTTAAACGCCGAGCAGACTGGGACAGTCTCAGTGAGATTAGGGTTTGATAAAGCTATAGACACGCCTTTAAGTGCACTCGTGTATCTAGAAACACAGGCCCTAATAGAACTGGACCGTTTCCGGAACATCACGACAGATTTTTAAAATGAATGCAAATACACTCCAGAGAGGATGAAAAGTGACTGTTTTGCACGATCAAAATTTATTGGTATGTATGCGAAAAATGAAATATTGAAGATGCGTAGCACGGGAAACTGGTACGGGGCTATTATTAACACCGACATTGTGGGCGGTGAGGGCATTCATTGGTTTGCGATCTATTTTAAAACTAAGGAAAGAATGTACTATTTCGATTCACTCGGTTTCCCACAATGGCATGACTCGGAAATTGTACAGTTTATAGCGCGATTACGTGTGCCTAAGACTATCTGGAATCCATATCGCATTCAAGGACTTTATACTGAAACATGTGGCTTGTATTGTATTTTGTTTCTCATGCACATGTCACGTGGGAAGGGTTTTATGAATTTTTTAAAATTATTCGATTTGTGGGACACAAATATGAATGATAAATGTGTGCAGACAGATAAAACAAAGTTCCCATATGTTAGTACCCCCTGTAATGTGTAAGATCTATATTGTGCAAACCTATATATACATTTGTAGCAATTAAGAATTGGGGACTGCCTCTTTTTGTACATGTTTTTTACTGTTTAATAAAATGAAAATATATTGTATTTTGTTCTTAACCTCAAAAAATACTTACATAATCTCCTCAATGACAGTGCACTCGGTTGAACGATTGTGTGTCAATACCACGACTTCTGGTTCGCTAGCCGGTGTGGATACCACTTCATTTATCACCCTCTCCCCAAAAGTGTTTATAATATCGTCTAGCTCCGTCTCGGTGCTGTAATTAAAATACTGTAGATGCATGAAATTGGACGCTGCTAAAAGTATTGGATGCGTCCAAAAGTGTTGTGTATGGCGGTAAATATATATATATATATATATATAATATATATATATATAGGGATCATCATTAAGCACATTTTTCAAAACATCCTTACTGCATATTGTTAAAATCCAAAAGAGATGTAAAAACATACTATATAGCATCAAAACACTTACATTATTTCCTCTACAACCTGACGCTCGCTGTCCCGCTCCAATACCACTATCTGTCTGGGGCGGGAGGAGAAGCCACCCTTTCATCAAAAGTGTTTATAACATGGTCTAGCTCCGTGTCGGTCCTGTAATTAAAACAAATGTCAAGGAATTGGATGCAGTTAAAAGTGTTGCCTACCATATATATATATATATGTAGGGCTCATGATTAAGCACGTTTTTCAGAGCACTTTTACAGCAATTTGGCAAAGTCCTACTGTAGCGCCGCATTATCGTAAAATAATCTTAAAGTTCCAACATATATATATATATTGCTACAAAGCATTGTTGCAAGATGTTGCAATGCAATGTTGCAAGATGATGCAGGATGTTGCAACAATATATACAAATGGAGACAGCGGGTAGTTAAGCACTACGAGAATAATTTTCAGAAAATTCAGAACAAAAGGAAAATTAGACTGTCAATTATAAACGAGAAGCAACACGAATTAATTTTCAAAGCAATTAATATGACACCTCATCAGTGTTTACGATATATATATATATATATATTATATATACAGGGTGTCCCAAAAGTCTCCATACATAGGGAAAATTAGCACTTTTTAACAAAATGTAACTTTATTTACAAAACATTCTCTACATGATTGCCATTTCTTTGTAAACACACACGGATGCGTCTCGCCCACTCATGGTGAACTCGTGTTAACACATTTGGTGTTATGGACGTAATGTACCAGGAAAAGATACAGAACATGGATCGCCTAAAGGAACGCATTCGAAGTGCAATTACGTCCATAACACCAAATGTGTTAACACGAGTTCACCATGAGTGGGAGAGACGCATCCGTGTGTGCTTACAAAGAAATGGCAATCATGTAGAGAATGCTTTGTAAATAAAGTTACATTTTGCTAAAAAGTGCTAATTTTCCCTATGTATGGAGACTTTTGGGACACCCTGTATGTATATATATATATATATATATATATATCAGAGAATGAAAATTAAAATTGAAAACGCGAATATTTCAATTTGCCTATAAATTACCGTTTAAGCATCCACAAGAAAAGTAAAACCGTGCTATGTAATATAAAAATACTTACAAGACCTCCTCTATGCTCTGGCACTCCTCGCCCAGTCCCAATACCACGACATCTCGATCACAGGGATGGATGGGGGATGGCGCCCCCATTTCGTCAAAAGTTGCTATAACACGCCCTAACTCGGAATCGCTCCTGCAAGTAAAATAAATGTCATGAAACTAGATGCGGGTAACTCGTTTCGGGAAAAATAGTGTTAATCAAAGCTATTAAATAAATGAGATTTGTTTGCGCTGAGAGATACTGCTTGCGGTTAGTTTAGATTATGCTAGTTTACGCACGGTTAGGATAGGTTAGGTTTGGTTAGGTTAGTTTACACCCGGTTAGTTTTAGATAAGTTAGGCTAGGTTAGGTTAGTTTACAACCGGTTAGGATAGGTTAGGTTTGGTTAGGTTATGTTAGTTTACACCCGGTTAGGTTGGGCTAGGCTAAGTTAGGCTAAGTTAGGTTAAGTTAGGCTAGGTTAGTATGAGTTAGGCCAGTTTAGGTTAGGTTACGTTATGATAGAGTATATATTTCGCTATTGTGACTTTGTTTCACTTCGCAATAGGTATCATGGTTTTTTATAAATTAAAATAAAGCTAGGTTAGGTTAACAGCAAATTGGAAGCTAAACAGATAAAACGACAAAGGAGAGTGTCCACGATATATACAGGGCTACAATAAAGCTTAGCCCCCCGCCCATGGCCTAAACCATTAGAGGTACAGTAAAACTAAACATACCTTACAAAACAGAATTTAATCCCGCATTTAATGAGAAACAATTAAAACTTGGTGTTCGCGCCATTGGCTTCCAAGACAGCCTGAATTCGCTTTAGGTAGCTTACCAAAAGTGACGTGAATAGATCTTGATCGTTACGCAAATTTGCTAAAACAGTTTCAATGTGTTGCGTCATTGTATCCTTCGAAAATCGATTTGCTGCAGGTTCTTGAAACAAGAGACATTCGACCTTGTCCTTTATAACTGATCCAATGCGTTCACAGACGTTCAGGTCAGGAGAATTTCCTGGCCATTCTTCATTTCCAAAGAAATCGATCTCATGGTTCCGCAACAACTGTTGAGTGGCTAATGCCTTAAAGCAGGGGGCTTTATCATGCAGAAGTGTGACCTGAGCGACATCCATAACATTGTTTGGGTTTCTTAGAAAAGGAATGAGATGCTGGGATAGAATAATATCACGAAAATACTGTCCATCCCAACTCTGACCATTTGGCTTCAGCACCCACATGAGCTTCTTTGCAGTGAACGAAACAAACACACCAACACAGTCTAGACTTTTTAATAATTCGCGATAATGTTCATTGTCATCGATTTCATCTGGTGTTGTGGCCCACACTCGATCATTTTGGTAGTTAGGCCGATGTGTTTTGTAAACAAAAAATTCATCGGAGACAGCTAAATGCATGAAATCATCCACATCCCAATCTTCAAGATAATGGGCAAACCACATTCTGTCATCGATATTAAGTTGAGTTTTTCTTGGCTTTGGAAGTTCATGCCAAGACTTTAAACCTTGCCTATGACGGTACAGTCGAATGATCTCACCACTAACGATCTTTCCTCTCAACACTTCGATCTCTCTAAAAAGTTTAGCACAGCTGTTTTTCCGCTTACGCGTACCGCTTTCAATGATGTCCTTTGTTTCCTGAGAAAGTGGCAAATTTGGGCGCCCAGATTTGGTTGTATCCATTTCACATTCATCCAAAGTTTTATTCCAATTTCTTTTGACGAAGTCCTCACTTCTTCGCAACTTTTTGGCAACCCATGAACGTGTTATAAAGGTGGCTCCAGCATCAAGAGCTTCCCGAAATGTTATTGCTCGTATGCGATCTATCACACGTTGCCTCTCCGAATCACCAATTAATTGAGAAGCCATTATATTATCACTTTATCAGCTAGAGTAATTTTAATACCTGCAATAAATAAAGAATTTTATATATTTTTATAATCACTAAAAACTATTTCGATATAAGTAAACCTGTAAGCTGTAAATGCGGGGGCTAAGGTATTTTGGCACCCCTTATATATATATATATATATATATATATACAGTATATATATATATATATATATATGAGTTATATACAAAGGTTACGCATATTTTCCAAACGCATGCAAATCTTAAAAGTTTGGAGTAATTTTTTAAAAAAACAAACTCTATCTTCAGGGCATCCTATAATTTTTAAAAAACAAACAGATATAATGACGAAGGAGAGTGCCCACAATACATATATAAAAACTAAAAGAAATATGGACTTGAACGCACACAAGCCTCTCTACATAAGAGTGTAAAAATAAACTCGCTATTTTAAGAATTTATTATTTTATGAGCATTTTATTTTTTAAATTGATTTTTGACAACGCAATTTTGGTAATTTCCTACTGCAATAGGAAATTATTGAGAAAATATTCTAAAAGCCTGGCCACATATTTACATACAGGGTGTCCCGTAAGTCTGGACCCATAGGGAAAAATAATAAAATTACAAAATAGTCCAAAAATTTATTACATAATCTGTTCAAAGTGTCCGCCGTTGTGTCGCACACATAGTTGAAGACGCAATCTCCACTGCGACAGCACTTTCTGAATCACAGTCGCAGAAATTTCTTGACACGCCTCCACAATGCGTGCTTTAAGGTGGAAAATGTTCTGAAGTTTGACCTCGTACACTTTGGCTTTCAAGTGGCCCCACAAATAAAAATCATAATAAAAAATAATAAAAAATAATAATAATAAAATAATAATAATAACATAATAAAAAAATATATTATAAATCCCTATGGGTCCAGACTTACGGGACACCCTGTATATATACATATAATTTAATCACATTTCGTCAGCGTGTTCGTTGAACGGTTCTTGCATATCGCCGCAAATCTCCATAACATTCTGCGATGGGAGGAGAGTTCCCCGATCTGCAACACTGAAAAGATACAGCGTAACATGGCTGTAATGGTCTCCATCAACAATCAAATCAGAGGAAACGTAGAGTTGATCCATTGGATAGTGTGTTGCAGCAAGTTGCACGAAAAACTGACTCTAAGCTGCGAAGTGCCCCATTTTATAAGGGGTATATGTGGCCAACCCACAAGCGGGGTCCATAGCTTCCTATTGGGTCGCTGCGAGAATTGGGATGGAGTTTAGGATTTGGGCAAGCATTTTCGACCAATCCGAGAATCTGCCCCTTTCCAGAGAACAATCATTGGGGGGTTCCACGAAAG
The DNA here is from genome assembly GCA_023014485.1 of Bathynomus jamesi. Classification (NCBI taxonomy): domain Eukaryota; kingdom Metazoa; phylum Arthropoda; class Malacostraca; order Isopoda; family Cirolanidae; genus Bathynomus; species Bathynomus jamesi. The sequence goes on along the minus strand of JAJOZX010001404.1, from coordinate 333,152 downwards.
GTAGGCGTGAATTTTGGGAGGAGCAATGCTATAGGCTTGCTCGGAACGAGATCCGACAGGTATTCCGTACTGTGATTTGCTACTTCCCGCAAATCTGGGTGGGACGGCTGACCCCGCTCGTTCGTAAAGTCCTGTCCATTCTCGTATTCCCCAAAGTTCGACAAATTTTTATTTTAGATTTGAGGTCAAAACATCTGCAAGGGTCAGATGTCCTGAAGATCCTTTGTCTGTTTCGCGAACAATACAACATTTATTTTTCTGCGAAATATATTTACAAGGCTCCAGATTTTTGTATTGTCCCGTGACAGCCTGTCATAAATTAAATTTAGAATACTTTTCTCTCTTGTTACAAGAGACCTTTTTCGGCCGAATGCTAATAAACGCCATGGCCCTCCATTATCGCGTATATATAAATACCAAAATATTTAATAGAATATCAGGATTGTCTCGCAAACAGATATTCTAGGCCTAAATACAATTTTTACTTAGTTGGGGACACCTGCTTATATATACTGTAAGTTTGTGCGTAAAAATGAAACCCTTTACCTGGAATATTCTTTTGTTAAGCGGAAAAAGGTTGCTTCACCTTTTGTCTTCAAGGACTGCGATAATTTAATCTGTAGATGTGCCACAAATATAATATTACCTTCCTGGCCGTATACCGAACCCGAAAGATACGACATAAAACGCGTCTTTACCTGTACATTTACAAAATTTAAATGTTATATATATATATATATATATATAATATATATATATATAACAGAGTTAACAAAAATATAAGTTACAGGTCTAAAACTTCCCTTTAAAAAAGAATGATGTTACAAATTATGGAGTTGGTCAGGATAGGATGTTTTATATATATATATATATTGGTAGTGGTAATAATGATAATAATAATAATTATTATTATTTCACGGGGTGGGGACCACTGGTCTATTGTATTACCGCAAGAATTGTTTCGCACGAATGGTTTCGTATTGAAGCAACGGTGTTTTATCTAATTCAGATTAAGTGTATTTTTTTTAAAGTAATTAGTTCTCTTTAATGCCCCGTTTTGAATGATTATATAATTTCAAATCTATTAATTGGTCATATATATGTGCTACGTTGTATATCCATTAACTCATAAACAGAATGATGTAACGGCGTTTTATTTGCCCCTTGTACACAATTATATAATTTGATTGGTTTTCAGAATAAATAATTAACTGTTATTTGCCAAATCAGTCTTCTAAGCCAACTGGGTAATTATTATATGGTTCACCCCGGGGGCACTGGCGCTTGGGTGCAAGGCGCCCAGCAACCGGTCCGAGTCCAGACAGGGGGTGCGTGCCCGGTTCCTTTTAGCGCAATTTCTTTTAAAATAATTAGTTCTCTTTAATGCCCCGATTTCTGGCTGAGGTGCAGGGCGCCCAGCAAACGGTCCGAGTCCAGACGGGGTGCGTGCCCGGTACCTTTTAGCGCACTGTGTCACTTGGCTGTTGATGGTCTGAGGCGATGACATCCCAAGGCACTGGTTGATGATGCCCGAGGCACTGGCTGATTAAGCCAACTGGCTGATTAGGGGCCTATAAGTAGCGGCGTGTGGCTGAAGAACCCCATAGGAGCTCGGCAATCAGCCGAGCAAGGACCGCTGGGTCCTCTCCACCTTCCTCTCTTGCTGTCTCTTTCTACCTCTTTGGGGGGGTGAGGCGTCCCCTTCTCCCCCAAAGAGGCCCCTTAAGTTAGGAATGCCCCTTTCGGGGGTGAGGCACTCCCACCTTCTCCAAAGAGGCTTTGCAAAAAAGGTGGGCGGATTTGTCAACAAAAGGGGGGTTGGCAGCAGGGGGGTGGGGGTTGGCACTCTTGCAACAAAGGGAGGTGGGGGTTGGCACCAATGGTGGGGGGTTGGCAGTCATTACGTAACATTGCAATTGCAACTTGCACTCTACCCTTTTGCCACTATACTACTCCCCTCCTATCGAGTTGGCCTCGTGAACTAGTGAGTTGGTTTCTTGTACTCTCCACCTCATATAGCCAGGTGCGCCCGGCTCATCAGGGATTGTTCTGAGCTAGGCGTCTAATCTTCTTTTGAAGATGTCCACCACAACATCCCGCAATATACGAGTATATACTGTATATACACACAAATAGTTTTAATTTAGCCTCATCACTCACCCACCCTATTACTTCCACTCACCCATTACTATCATCACGCACTATATATATATATATATTATATATTATATATATATATATATATATATATATATAAGGCATCGTGCGGCACAAAGACGAATGTGTCAAAACAAAGTTTTATGGAAAACGGCTTTAAAGTTTGTAAAAGTTTAAATACTAATAACTTTATTAAAATGGATGTAATTCGATGTTTTTTAATTTTGTAAGTAATTTTATGAACATTGAATGATTCAATGATTAAATGATAAAACAGAAGCGTTTAAAGTTTTTATAAGGTGAAACAGCAATAAGGGTATAAAGATTGAAAGATTATAGCGTTATAAGAATGAACGAATTTTGATTGTTTTTGTTGCATTTTTGCACTGATAGAATGACGAATACGTCGAAAGACGACCTGGCTCATGATAGAGGAAAGGTTGAAGTTTACTATGGCATAGAAAACGGAAGTTTTGCCCGTTGGTTGATTCGTCATTGTACCGCGCGACGCCTTATATATACAGTATATATCACACCCCATTCCCTCTCCCCTTCATCATCCTACACCACCATAGACTGTATATATTTAAACACAGTGTGTGTGTGTGTGTGTGTGTGTGTGTGTGTGTGTATATATACCTTACCTGATGAACCTGATGTTGTTTCGTGCGTTGGTCTCTCTTCACAAGGTCAAGCTGGTGGCCCCGCCTCTAGGTCTGGCCTGGTGGAGGAGCGAGTTGCTTTCTTGCGCTCTCCACCGTACATAGCCAGGCACACCCGGCTCATCTGGTACAGTCCTGAGCCAGGCATCCAGTCTTTTCTTGAAGACTTCAACTTTGACCCCTTAGGAAGATGGTTGAAAAGTCTTGGCCCCCTGACAACTAAGCTATTTTCCTTCAGGGTTGAGGAGGTCCCTTGCCGGGTCTTTAATTTGGGAACACTACACATTCTGCCTTTCCTATTTTCCAGTGTTGTTTGAATGGTAATTGGGTTTA